>QJPP01002458.1:0-208998 GCA_003996215.1 Jaltomata sinuosa | reverse complement strand
TAGGAAAGACCATCATCCCTAAGAAAGCGAGTGCAAAAGCCACAGGTCGGATTCTCTCCCATTTTGCTCTGCTACAAGCAAATTTCTGTCGGTAACCATCATAGCTTTCTTGGCGTCCGAACCTCTGAAAGAGATAGTTCAAACCTACACATCCATTTTCTACATTCCTAAGGGCCGGGAAGGCTTTTAGACCCAAAGCGTGTAGAAATTTTCTTCCAGACATGGTTGAGGGCAATACTGGTTCTCTTCCTTCGAGCGCCAGATCTGTTTGGCTACTGACCTCTTCCAAGGTAGGCGTGATTTCAAAGTCAGAGAACTGAAATGTCGCGGTGGTTGGGTTCCAAAATTCAATCAGCGACTTTGTTAGCATCTCATTGGCTTGGATGTCCAACAGCTCAGTGAGAGATCCCAGGTGTTTGGAAATCTCGCGTCCATATAGAGTCCTGATGTTGTTCCACCAGCGTTGTAGGTTATGGGGAGCTGAGAAAATCATTTGGATGTTGGGCAAGTTTTGGTTGATATTCATCTGAAAGAAAAGGTAAAGGGTATGATAAGTTTGTTTATCCCAAATCCATCATGTGTTTTAGTTTGGATCACTTACATCAGTCACACACAAAGTATATGTCGTTGGGTTTTATGAAAAACCCGTTGACAATAAAGGCGGTTCCCTAAATGCAGTGTCAATCCCCAGGATCGTCCTGCCTAAGGCTATGCAACATGACTTATTTCTAGAATAAGAGTATTTTCCTAGATTTGAGAGTGGACTTGAATAACTGCGAGACGGCACACTAACCTAATTGCACCGACTCTGAAACTAAGGAATCCAAAAGAAGGTTTGGGAGGGCATAAAACCCTCCGCGTGTACCACAGTGTGTGAAATGTGTACGGCCAAAGACTCGATAGAGAAATGAAAGTGAGAAAGCAGTAACAAGTAGTGTTTATCAATCAAACAAAGAGCGCAAGTTTGGATTTGGCTTGCGTCCTTTCAAACAAAGAACGATATAAATAAAGCAAATAATGTACTGCAAATAAACAAATATTCCAAATAATATTCATAAACTAAGCATGCTAAGGTAAAAACATAAGTTAAGTCCCCAGCAGAGTCGCCATCCTGTCGCGCCCTATTTCGGACTGGCCAAAATATGCTTGCAACATCCGGCTCTTTCTGCCTTTGTTTTGGAAAAGGGTTTAGAGTCGCCACCTAAATTTTAGGAAACTTAGGAAACCATTTTTTATGTAAAACTCTGTTTTTAGTCTGCGAAAACGTTTGAGATTCTGAGTAAGAGTTTTGGTTACTCGAAGGGAAGGTGGTCAGTTTAGAAACAATATTTGGGAAAGTTATTTGCTCATTATTTGCTAAAAAGGTGATAAAAACATGTTTTATTAATTTAAAGAAAAACTCAAAGTATATGACATATGCCACTACAATAGGCAAAAATATAAAATATACTTATGGTAAAAAGATGAAACATATGTACGTACATGTCAAAATATATGAAAGTTTAATAGCAATACTTTTATCGTAATTATAATTAAAGTATGTAGAACTTTATGATTTATAAGAATATATACTTAAAAGCTATGTAAAAAAAATGAAAATATTTATTTATACAAATACTTTTTGTAAAGTAAAAAATATGTAGTTTTAGAGTTTTTTGGGAAAAGTTTATGACATGTTTATTGAAAGAGAATAAAGGTGATGTATGTATATTTAAAATATAAGAAATCATGTGAAAAGTTTATTATTTAAAAGGATTTGGACAAGTAAAAAATGTAGGAAATAAGTATACCGGTAGTAGAGAAAAATATAAAGAAAATCATATTTATTTCATAAATATATTTCATGTAAGAGAGAATTTGAAGACTTGCGTAGAGAATGAAAATTATTTGTTTCATATAAAGAAGACTTTTATTTATAAAGTGAGAAATAAACATACATTGAATATGAAAGAAAATATTATGTACGTAAATGTAATTGTGATAAAATAATATATGTTTAATTTAAGTAGGAAGAATGAGTAAGTAAAAATATAAATATATATACCTTGTAGTAGATAGCATATGACACATATATACCTTGCGTTTTGAGGCCTTAAAAAATCTGAAATCTCAAAATAGATATAGAGTATAACCAAAATATTTGTAAAATATTGGGGTTAGAATAAGAGAATACATAAGTTATAAATGAATATGAAAATGGCTTGCCTAGATTAGATAAAGAGTCCTATAGTTTATGGCCTAAGAATGACTAATATTTGTTTAAAATATATATTGGATCGCTAATTAATGTTTTTGAAAATCTACCACAAGTTATTTAAACAAAGTTTTTCTTGAAACAAAGCCTAAGTTAGCTAATAAAAAAAAATCTGCACTATTTACTATTTTTTGAAAGTGTTTTAACCACTAATTTTAAAGCATTTTATAGGGGAGACCCGAAACATTTGCCTAACTAAAAAGGGTGAAGGAAATTCTCTTTCAAAATTTCTTGAAACTAAACAAAGTAATCCACGAAAATATAAGCCGAAAGATAAAACATTAATCAAAATCACAAAGGAGAACACATATCCCAATATACAAGGTTAGTTAAAACATTTCAAGTAAAGCATAAGGGAAAGCAATAAAAATAAGAAAAAGTAAAGGGGGCTAGATACGCCAAGTTCCTTTGGAGGAACTAAATTTCTAAAGAAAACGACTCTGAGCGCCTGCGATAGCTCCTAATAGCTGCTCGACCCAAATTTATTGGGCCGAAAGTGAGTTTCAAGTGAGAACTCCAGCTCTCCGGTTGTTTCATGTAACACAAAAAAAAAGATAAGGATTAGTAACTTGCATAACAAAGTTTACAAAATGTAGAAATATGCCAAGCTTAACAATAAAGTGATAAGGAAAACAAACATGTTATTCGGTGAATACACAAAGCATATATGAAAGAACGACATGTAACCATATTTTGTTTCACGTTTTATAAACAAGCGATCTTAGGTAAACAAACAACTTCGATACTAGTTGATTATTAGAAAACAAAGTACACAACAAGTAGCAATATAAAACCTTATTATTTTTTATTCACTTTAATTAAATAAGTAGCTATGAACAAATCACCTCAAAAAGTAAGGTGCTATGAACAAATCACCTCAAAAAGTAAGGCAACACTAATGACGGGAGGATAAAAAAAGGAACCAAACTACTACGTTAGCTCATGATAAATCCCTTAAGCTAGTATTCCCGAAATTAATCCCGAGTTAAAAAAACCAAAATAATGAAAATACAGGCAGCCCTCTTTTTCTAACAATGCACACTAATTTAACCACTTTTTACTAGGATTAAGGTGTTTTGAAGAAAGATTAGATCGCAAGCAAGACCACAATGTTTTTACAAACGCCGGAAATATAATCATAATATGTATATTCCTATCTTAAACAAACGTCTTCGGGCTAAAAAAAAATGACAAACCTATTGAAGCTTTTACCTTAAGAATTTAAACTTCAAGGAACTCAAACATAGCATACATATACCTTTTCCGATTTAAACAAAATCAGCCCCCTAATTGTGATTAAAACAAGACGGGACGATTACATACTCTTACATCTCAATCCGTAAGGGAAAGCAACAAGAAAACTCAACTTTTATGAAGATGTAAACATTTATCCTAATCTCTAGTTATGCAACAAAGGTAGCCATGTACATTTGAAGACTTGGAGCCTCTTGAAATTTATTTCAAGTTGAATCAAGATTGCAAATAGTCTACAAAACATACCATGGACTATAGATACAACAAATGATTCGAGAACTAAGTTACTTTAAGTTCACACTCCAAACAGATAAACCAACAGCCAACCCCATTCACAACATCAGACTTTATAAAATTTGTTTGAGCTAAATTTCAAGTTACAACAATTTTCCACACATAATCTAACATGAACAACATCAGCCAGAGACTATCAGACCATATTTTCTAACCAAAAATCAGCCAAACAACAACAAAACAAAACTCGCACAATTAACGGATCATAAAACTAAATATAAAGTAATTAGGCGGGGTAGAATTTACCTTGTGTTGGGCAGCGATTGAGGCCGTCAAGTATTGAGTTTCAAACTAACGACTCTGACTCCGATTATCCGAATAGCAAACGAGACAACAAGAGAAAAATGAATAGTGAGTATATGGAAATCGGCAGTGAGCAACCAAAGAACAATTTTTGTGAGCTGTTGATTTTAGTTTCTGATTTTCGGCCTTCAATGGATGCCAAAATCTGTCCTCTCCTTTCTTTTTTTTTTTGGTCCGTGTCTCTGTGTGTGTGTGTGTCTCTCCTTTTTTTTTTTTTAATGGAAACCCAAGAGTTTCTTTTATAGCCGAAATTTTAGGGCTCCAACGATTTCTTTCCAAGAATTCAAAATTTGAATTCTTGGAAAGACAAGTTGCAAGAGGAAATGATGAAAATCAGAGAAAAAGAAAAAGATGCCTACCTTTTCAGGCTGATTTGAAAGAGAAAGTGACGGGTCGGAGGTGTAGAGCTCGGACCGTCGGGCAACGGTTGCATCCGTCGGGCAGCCGGCGGCGGGGGAGCTTTTTCAGCTCTGCTTTTGGTGATGTTAAAGGGTGAGGGGACGGCTATAAAGGTGGAGGAGTAGAGGAGAGAAGGGTGAAGACCACCGGATTTTGCCATTATCCGGTGGTCTAGCGGCGGTGACCTTTTCGAGGCTGCAAAAAGTCTCCAAAAAGGGGAAGGGATAACGTGAGGTGATGGGAGAGGTGTTGTCGCCGTTTGCCCGCCGGTACGAAGCGAAATCCGGCGGGTCTTTGGTGGTGAGGCAGCGAGAAAGGGGTTTGGGATGGGGGTGTTGGTTTCGTCGATTTTTTGGGAGGGTGAGGGGTCTGTTTGGTTTGGCTGAGTGGAGTGAGGGAAAGGATTAGGGGATTAAGGTGGGTTTAGTTGAGAGGAATTTGGGCCGGGTTAGGCGATTTGGGTAGTGGGTTAGGGATGGTTTGGGCTGAAACAAATAAAGATTTGGCCCAAAACTTGGTAAATGAATTAGTTTGTAGAAAAAAATCGATTTTCCCTAATCGTTCTCTCACTTAATTAATTTAACGATGCTTTCTTTCATCCCGATTAATTTTCAAATACATATAGCTGACTAAAAAAATAATTTTGATACACGTAATCGCGATCCTCAATCAATAGAACTGTATTTAGGAAATACTATAGCGATACGACAAAATTTCATTTAGAGTTTGAAATAAAAGTTACTATACCAATATCTTGTTAAAAGAATAAATTATAAAATATTTTTGTGGTGATTTTATAAGATACAATATTTTAGTAATTATTATTATAAAAAGTAAAGGAAATTATTTTAAAAAATGATTATTTGTGCCAAAATTTATAAAAAATTAATATAAAAATAAGAAAATCATTTTGGAAAAGTCCTCGGGATTAAGAAGCATATAAAAATTAATTATGGGAAAAAGGAGGGCCAAAATTGGGTGTCAACAACGACTAGATCCACAGTAGAAGCCTACAAACCTCTAAGATGAAAAACTGCTAATCACAAGTCAGGACAGATACCCAATGTACCCATTACCAATATAAAGCTAAAGAAGACTCTAGAATCAGCAACTCCAGAAAGAATGGAGCATACCAACCTTCAGCTGAACTCGACCACACGCAACGTGGACTACTGTCTACCTGATAACTTGCAGGCATGAATGCAGTGCCCCCCAGGCAATGGGGACATCAGTACAAAAGAATGTACTGAATATGTAAGGCGACAGAATAACAGAAACAATACAACCTGAACTGAAACCATAGTATGAGAAAAGTTTAAATAGAATGATACCAACGTCCCAGCCACAACCTACACCAATAAAATATCAGCTTAATACTATCTTACCTGCCCCACTCTAGGCCCACAACAACTAACAAGAGAAATCACAATGTAGGAATACAATACAAGATGAATAACACAAGTCAATACATAAGCTCAACCTGTGGAATGAACTCACTCCTTACGGAAGAGCAATACACAAGGAAGACCATGCGGAAAATACTCATGCCTTACAGATCCTTATAATGTCATGGGCTCGACCATGCAGAAAGGTCTCACACCTTACAGGTCCTCACAAAGCCACGGGCTCAACCATGTAGACAGGTCTCACGCCTTACAAGTTTTCATGAGCCCTCTAGGCAACCACAATCAAAAAATGCAATAAAACATGATAAAATATGCAACACACAATACAATACAATACAATACAATACAAGTTTTTAAGGCAGACCCTAAGTACCCAAGAACCACTATACCTTCTCCATACCACAACCACAATACCATGATTAACTCGACAATCACCGTAATCTGATAACGACAATCATATATACAACACCTTTTTTTCAACTTAACACTAAAACGATATCACCGGATATAAATTGCTAACAAGAATAATACCAACAATGATTTGGAGACATCTAACAATCGACTTTACTATGGCATTAGAGACATTAAGTTTTCAAATCTTAAGGAATCATGCCAAAAAAAAGGAATATCCTTTACATACCTCGAATTTGAACTTGATTAACTTGATGAAGATAGTCGACTTTCCTATCATTTCTTAACAAATCGCCAAATGATTTTCCTCAAGCATTCCACTTAAAAAAATATATACATACATTGTTGTAACGATTATTTCTCAAAGTGCAAAGTGCTATAGTTGATGTACGTAAAGATATGAATATATTCAAGTGACATGAAGTGAACCTCGTGGAAAATTTAAACATAATTGTTGTATATAAATGTTATAAGTGAGGGGACTTTATTACTTAACATATATATGCTAATAAGTAGTTCAAAAGTCCATAATATAACATTAAAAATAAAATAAGGTTAGTCATTCATTATGCACATGTTGCTGAACTACTCTCCCACGTGGATGGTAATGGAGGTGCCCCCTTTCATGTTTCTTATCCTATTATGTGTGTACTCGGATACTGCATAGTTTCATAATAAAATATATATAATATTTTGAATATATCACAACTAATAGAAAATTATTTCAAATAAAACCTACATCATATAATAAGAATTTTACAACATAACTAAACTTGCTATCTCTGTTAAAACATCAATAAGTTGTAAAAAATCTTATAAAGTAATATAAACAAATATATTGTAACTAAAATATTTTTTTCATAAATATATACGGCATTTTTTAGAAGACAATAAAAATATAACTTTTTCTGGAACTCTAATTAAAATAAAAAATTCTCCGAACATATGTGGTTCAATAAAATTATCAAATTTAGGCTCTTAAGCCTTCGATGGGGATGAAGGACAACTTCAAATACCTAGAGTATTACATCCTCCCCTCCTTAGAAACATTCGTCCTTGAATGTGAAATAGAACACACGAGTAGGGCTAGGAACTTCTCGAATTTCTGGCAGAACCTCTCTTATACACCAGACTATACCACATCTGCAAAATAGCCCAGAAAATAAGCTACATGCCTCACACGACTACTAGAAACTACCAGAAACTCATCGGCACCCACATGACCATCGATGATATAAACTCATAATAGGATCTGAAACTTACCTCGAACACAAGCAACTCTATTCTTTTTGGAAATTCTATAATGCCTAAACCTGAATTAAACTCTCCACAAGGCCTACTAAGGTCTGACAATCATGAATCTCTTACCGCACAATTACGATAACCCAACTCTTTAGGACAAGACTCTATATCACGATCTAGAAGATGAATAAATATAGTAACCAATCCTAAATGCCATGTAGCATCCTAATTATAAGTGTGGTTCATAATACACATATAAGAAAGACTCTACTAGACACGACTTGTAGACTCCCTAGGACACGACTATGCTCTGATACCACGTTTGTCACGTTCCAAACTCAGAGAGGTGCGACTGGCACCTTGTGCCTTACTTGATTGAGCAAACCAACTGAAACCATATCAAATAATACATAAAGGCCGTTAAGGCTAAGATAATACCACAAGGAACGCAACAAAAAACAAACTCAAATAAAACAAAAAAATAATACAAGGCCAACCAAGTCGTAACTGACGACTAGATCCAAAACAGATATCTCCAAGACTCTAAGATGAAAAACTGTTAATTACAAGTTAGGACAGGACCCTGATGTACCCGTTATTGATATAAAGCTAAAGAAGACTCTAGGCTCAGCAACTCCTGAAAGAATGGAGCATACCAACCTTCAGCTGAACTCGACCACATGCAACGAGAACTACTATCTACCTAATAACCTACAGGCATAAACGCAGCACCTCCCAGGCAATGGGGACATCAGTATGAAAGAATGTACTGAATATGTAAGGCGACATAATAAAATAAATAATACAACCCAAACTTGTAATGACCCTTCTGGTCATTCTCGTATTTTTGCTTTCTTTGTACTATTAGAGCTTACCTACAACGGCCTTAAGTAATTTATGACTTGTTGAAACTGGTGGTTTGGTCCCCGGGAATTCGTTGGGTCATTATGACCATTTCTTGGTTTTAGAGCTTTATCTTAGAAAATCATTGACTTTAGTCAATATTCTTTGCTAGTGTGCTTGAAATCAAATTCTGATAGTTCCTAGCTCTACAACGGGATTTTAGTCTAGTTGGACCTTCTGTTAGGTCCAGAGAACTTTCGGTATAGTTCTATCTCACTTTTTGAGATTTAAGGCCAGTTGCGGTTGGAAGTTTGACTTTGGAAAACTTTTGATAATTGGAGCATCAGATTTGAAATCCTACGGTTCCATCAGCTCTGGAATGTCAAGTTTGGGTTATCTAGGTAGCTAATTTGGGTCCCGAGTGAGCCGGGCTTATTTTGGGTGTTTGGTTGGAATTCGCAAGTGTTGACATGGGTCAACATTTTATTGAGACAACCTTGTATGGAAGTTTCATTGATTCTGTTGAGTCCAGAATATCGTTTCCACTCCAGTTACATATTTGGTTTGCATTTATCGAGTTTCAATTGTACCCGAAAAACCCGTGGGAGTATTTCAAAAAAATTAGGTTTTTCTGCAGCTGAGCAGTGCTCAGCGCGATCGCACAAGAGCACTACGATCGCGCCCTTGGCACTTTCCTCCTTCAGCACAATCGCGCCTTGGCACCATGATCACTCAGGTGCCCCTGTTGCTCCTCCAGCGTGATTTTGCCTGTGGACCGCGATCGCACCAGTGATCCTGCTACCTCCTTTAGAGCGATCATGCAAGGTGACCACGATCGCGCTGCTCTACAACCTGCACTATAAATGTTTGTCTCCTTGAATTTTCAGCCATTTTCTCATTTCCCCTCTCACTCTAAACCTATTCTCTCACCAAAAACTTGTGCAAGATCATATCTTAGCCGTGGGAATTCATTGATTGGTGGATTTTATCATTTTCTTCTTTGTTTTGGTAAGTCCCTCTTCTCCTATTCCTCCATAGCCATGGCTAAGCTCACATGGTTGGTTCCTATCTTATCTTGGGTTGATTCTTGTGTTGTAGCTGCGTGGTTGGGAATTAATCATTTGTTGAGACATGCATTTTACCTCGTGGACCCTTTTCCCTCCCTACGTGGTACGTAATTCTCCATCTTTATTCTTGGTTATGTAAAGTTTTTGCATTTTGATCCCTCTTCATGTCCGGGATATTTTAGGCCATTTCTTTGCCCGAATTGTGCTCAATTTTTGGGCATGAGTTCCTGGCAGCATTGGGAACCTCGTAGTAACTTTCATTTTTAGTTTTGGGTCATGAGGCCCACGAGCCCGCTTTTGACCCAGCTAAATTACTAGCATTATGGGTATCATTAGCTTTGTTTTGATGAGTAGATTATATATTTTTGATAGTTTGATAGTTATTCAGGGGTTCTTAGAGCAGTTCGAGCTCGAGCATCGTCTTTTCAGCAGCTGTTCATTGGATTCCAGGTAGGTTATGACTTACCTGCCTTAGACTTGTCTTATATAGAATATAATTATACTATTTGGCATTTTTGGGTTGGGTTTACTAGGTTGTCACCCCAGACCTTGTCCGCATTTCCTTCTGTCTGCTCTTATTTTCTACGTTTTCTTTAGTATTTGAGCTTGTTTTGTAGTATTATCCTTGCGGTCCTGTGTCGCCTTGTATTTGCCTGTGGACCATAGATGGGGGATAGTGGGAAAATATCTGTGAGTCCCGAACATTGATTCATAATTATGAGCTAGTTATCTGTGTTATAGAGCATATTGAGGCTGTGCAGGGCTGGTAAGTTGATTGTGAGCCGTTGGGCTATTAGTTGTGTTCGAGCATATTATCTGTAATACCCCAGAAATTGATTCAGCTGTCTAAATTGAAATCCCTGAAAAATCCTAAGTTTCCAGGAATCACGAGTTCAAATCACGGTTCGTGATTTGAACCATGAGTCATGGTTCTGAGTCGTGGTTCGACTTTTACAGAATTAGCCTCTGGTCTGAGAACCACGAGCGGTTCCTACGGATCGTAGTTCATTCTACGAGTCATAATATCCACTTGTGGAACCTAACCTATGGGCTACCTGGTTTCCCAGGAACCACGAGTCTAGTCTACGGATCGTCGTTTGAATGACGGGTCCGTCCTGTTGACTCGTGGAACTTGGTTCAAAGGAGTGCATGTTTCCCCGAAATTACGGTTCAAGTCTACAACTCATCATTCAAATAACGGGTCCGTCCTATTGACTCGTAGATGGCCTTCTGCAACTTGTTCTTTGGTCAGGAATGATGGATGGAAAACACGAGCTGTGGTTTGGTCTACGGTTCGTCGAACCCATTTGTGGTCCCTAAAAGTCAACTTTTTCCAGCTTTTTCCTAATTACGTTCCAGGGGTATTTTAGTCATTACCTACCCTTTTAACCCCTAAATGATATCGTTTTGAATATTTCTAGAAGGCTTTTTACCCTCATTAGCCTAAGTCCCTTCTCACTACCTCATTCATCTCCCAAAAAGGAAAAGAGGAACTCTCTCAAGCTCAAGATCTCAAGCTCCAAGATCAAGCCTCATATTCTTGCCTATTTCAAGTGGGTTAGCTTAAATCAAGGTATGTGGGTATTCAACAATGGGTTCATTTCACCCTTGTACCCAAAACCCCCAATACTCAAATTGAATTATGAACTTGTGAAATTAGGGTTTTGATCTAAATTGGGGAAAACTTATGAAATCAGTTTCTATGCTTAAATTCATGGTTTCTTATTGCTTAATTTATGATTTGATCATGATTCCTCCATTGGTTTTAAAAAACCCAAGCATTAAAGTTGCTTTCTAGCATGATCCCATTGAATTGCATGTTTTCAAGAGAAATTTGACATGATTAGATATCATGACCTTTCTTGGGTTTATGAAATTGCATGCCTAGTTCTTCAAGTATTAAATTAGAAAAGGTAAAGCATGATTTGAATTGAAGCTATGCGAAGTCTTTAAATGTATGAATTTGTATTGCATGGCATCAGATATGTCTTATTGCTTTTCAGACAGTTTTGACATCAGATATGTCATCAGTTATGGTCAGTTTTGGCATCAGATATGCCCCAGTATTATATGAGCTATATGTACATTTTGGGAGTAGTATTTAGCACCGAGTTAGACAGGGTGAAAGTACCCTTAGTCCCAGAACTACGTTCCCCGTAGGTTTATAAGTCCCCTCTGTTGGGCATTAGATTTAGTGATCACGTCACAGTCATGCCTTTATACCCTAGCAAGGTATATTGGGTCCTCTCGATAGGGCGTATACATCGGTTTCCATGTCGCTCACATGGTCTATGTCGGTTAGAGAACCTCCCTCAGAAAACAGTTTATGCTTTAAAATTGTATTTGACTCTTATTCAGATTTCAGACTCTTTGTTTATGATCATGTTTTCAGCTTATGGTAGTTCATAGAGTCATTTGCATACAGTTTTATCTTTAAGGAATGATTTTGATTATTAAAGCATACTTGGCATGTTTTTTTGCTATGTTCATGCATATCTCGCATACTCGGTATATTCTATAGTACTGACGCATATTTTGCGTTGCATCCTCTTGATGATGCAGATTCAGGTGTTTCCCATCAGGCTCGTGACTAAACGAAGCCAGATATCCAGTCAGTGTTGGTGAGTCCTCATTGTTCGAGGGCTAGTTATGACTCTAGTTTGTTTTGACTACTTATATTCGTACTTTGAGTTAGCTAGGGTCTTGTCCTAGCAACTCTTTATGTCATGTATAGAGGCTTATCAGACATAGATGATATTTGGGTCTTCTTTGAATCATGTTTTTTGAATTTATCTAATGGATTGAGTTATCTAATTCGTATTATGCTTACACTATGCTTAATTAATATACTTGAGTTATGTTATGACCAAGGGTTAATCTGGGTCACTTATGTCCCAGATCCCGTGTTACGCCTAGGGGGTAGCCTCGGGACATGACAAACTTGGTATCAGATCCAGGTTCAAGAGTCCTAGGATATTTGAAAGCCATATCGAGTAGAGTCTATTTCGTGTGTGTGAAGCGCGCCACACATATGGGAGGGAAGCTATGAGGTATCTTAGGGAAATTTCACTTCTTTTGAGATCAGATCGTGGGATAGAGCTTAACTCTAATGTCCCTCTAATCCTTGCCTTGTATGTTTTAGATCATGCCTCGACGTGCTATGCCTCACCGAGCCGCTCGGTATGCCGCTCCTACAGTTCCGACCTCCGAGCTCACGAATGAGGAGTTTAAGAACGCCATCTATTTGCTAGCCCAGACCTTGGCCTCTTAGGCCAATCAGTAGGCTCCTGCCCCCATCCACCCTCAAGGTGGGGTAGCGGCCCGAGTTTGTGATTTTATCCGTATGAACCCATCGAGTTTTGGGGTTCAAAAGTGAATAAGGATCCGCTAAATTTTGTTGATGAAGTGAAGAAAATCTTTGACGTGATGCAAGTTGTTGGGGTTGATTGTGTTGAGTTGGCATCCTATCAACTCAAGGATGTGGCTCATATCTGGTTCACGCAATAAAAGGAAGCTAGAGCTAGGGACGTGGTCCCTATGACTTGGGAGTTTTTCGAAAGTGTAACACCCCGGGATTTCAGTCAGCGGCAAAAACTTAGAGCTCAGTAAAATCTGATGTTGATTGGTCGCCACGGGTAGTCACTACGGGCGTCAAAACTCTGACGGGCCATGGTGTTGGTCGTGGGGTACGTCCAGTGGCTCCTGAGCCAAGTTTCCTCAGCTGACGGGCAGTCATAATGGGCGTCACGAGTGTGACGGCCCATGGAAACCACCATCAGAATGCCCCAGTGACCTTTCCCCTTGCCCTCTTCCCTCGATGGGCAACCCTACAGGCATCACGGGTGCAAAGGGCAGTGGGAGCTCATCGTCGAAATGGTCCAGCAGACCCAACCAGAGTACCCCCCTGTGCGATGCCTTAGACGATAGGCCATCGTGGGCACGACGCTCATTGGGTAGCCCGTGAGGTGGCCCTTTTTCCTGCAGTTTCTTATTTAAGTCCAGGGGTATTTTAGTCATTATCCACCTTTTTAACTCCTAAATGATATCATTTTGACTATTTCAAGTAGGTTTTTCACCCTCATTAGCCTAAGTTCCTTCTCATTACCTCATTCATCTCCCAAAAAGGAAAAGAACTCCCTCAAGCTCAAGGTCTCAAGCTCCAAGTCCAAGTCTCCTAAGTCTTTTCAATTCAAGAGGGTTAGCTCCAATCAAGGTATGTGGGGATTCAACAATGGGTTCCTCTCACCCTTGTGCCCAAAACCCCAAATTCTTCTTTTGAATTATGAACTTGTGAAATTAGGGTTTTGATCTAAATTGGGAAAAACTTATGAAATAAGTCTCTATGCTTAAATTCATGGTTTCTCGTTGCTTAATTATGATTTGATTATGATTCCTTCATTGGTTTTAAAATCCCAAGCATTAAAGTTGATTTCTAGCATGATTCTATTGAATTGCATATTTTCAAGTCAAATTAGGCATGATTAGATATCATGGCTTTATGAATTTATGAAATTGCATGCCTAATTCTTCAAGTATGAATCTAGAAAGAAAAGCATGTTTTGGACTATGGCTATGTTAAGCTCCATGAATTTATGATATGAGAATTTGCATAATTACCGATGTGTTTTCATGCTATTCGAACAAGATTTGGCATGAGATTGTGCCACTAAGAAATTATGAGCCATATGTACATGTTTTGGGAGTAGTATTTAGCACCAAGCGATAAGGGTTCGAATATGCAAGTCCAAAAACTACGTTGCCAGCGTAGGTTATGAAATAAAGTGCCCTATGGGCTTATGAGAGTGGATCCACATCTTGATAATGGTGTCCTGTGTCTTAGCGGACATTAGGGCAGCTTTGCCAACTAGGGTTATATAGTTGGGGATGGTGACTCATTCCTTGGTAGGGTTCAAGTTAGCTTTGCTAACTAGGGTTATATATTTAGATTCCATGTAGCTCACATGGTCTATTGTCGGTTATAAGAAACTCCCGTATGAATGATTTCAAGTTTTCTAAGCTTTATGATATCTTACTTTGAAGTTTTGACTACTAACTCATGCTTATTACTCAAACTATGATATTTACTTATGACTTCTTCTCTTATGCATGAACTCAAATTTCAATTATGTTTTAAGCATTCTTTCATATCATTTATGCATATCTTGCATACTCGGTACATCCTATAGTACTGACGCATATCTTGCGATGCATCCTTTGATGATGCAGATTTAGGAGTCCCTTCCCAGGCACGTGGCTAGAGCTTCCAGGCCACTCTATCTTCCCGCTGTTGGTGAGTCTTGTTAGGTCGAGGACTAGTTATGTTATTAGCTTGTGTTAGAATTTCATTTCCGTACTTCGAGTTAGCTAGGGTCTTGTCCTAGCAACTCTTTATGTCATGAGTAGAGGCTTTTCAGACATAGATAGTATGTGAGTCTTCTTATAGATCTTGTATTCCTATTTGACTTGATTATCCATTTATGATATCCCGACTTTATCTATGATATTTCCGCTTATCTTTTGTTATGCTTGAGAATGCTATGACCAAGGGTTAGCTTGGGGATCTTGTGGTCCCAAGTCCCGTGTTACGTCTAGGGAGTAACCTTGAGGTGGAACAAACTTGGTATCAGAGCCTCAGGTTCAAGAGTCCTAGGATGTCTAAAAGCCGCATCGAGTAGAGTCTCTTCCATGTGTGTGAAGCGCGCCACACATATGAGAGGGAAGCTATGAGGTGTCTTAGAAAACTTCACTTCTTTCATGATCATGTCATGCAATAGAGCTCAACTCTTACGTTCCTCTAATCCTTATCTTGTACGTTTCAGATTATGCCTCCTCGACGTGCAATGCCTCCCCGAGCTGCTCAGAATACTGCTCCTCCTGTTCCGATCCCCGATGTCACGAATGAGGAGTTCAGAAATGCCATCCATTTGCTAGCCCAGACTTTGGCTACTCAGGCTAATCAACAGGCTCCTTCCCCAGTCCACTCTCAAGGTGGGGTAGCGGCCCAAGTTCGTAACTTCATCTAAATGAACCCGCCTGAATTTTGGGGTTCGAAAGTGAGTATGGACCTGCTCAAATTTATTGATGAAGTGAAGAAGATCTTTGAAGTTATACAAGTGGTTAGGGTTGATTGTGTTGAGCTTGCATCCTATCAACTCAAGGATGTAGCTCATATTTGGTTCACGCAATGGAAGGAGGCTAGGGTGAGAGACGTTGTCCCCACGACTTGGGATTGTTTTGAGAGGGCCTTCCTTGATAGGTTCTTTCCCCGAGAGTTGAGGCAAGCAAAGGTGGAGGAATTTGTGAACTTAAGACAGGGGTCGATTTCAGTTCAAGAGTATAGTCTGAAGTTCACTCAGTTGTCTAGATATGCTCCCTCCATGGTAGCGGACCCGCACGATCAAATGAGCAAGTTTATATATGGGGTTTCTGATATAGTGAAGAAGAAGTGTAGGTCTACCTTATTAATGAGTAATATGAATATTTCCTGACTCATGACTCATGCCCATCAGATTGAGGGTCACAAGTTAAGGGAGATGGCGAGGGAGAACAAAAGAGCTAGATATGAGGGTTCGGGATTTAGCCATCAGCGGTCCGGAGGTGGAAATTGCTCCTCATTCCAGAAGAAGTCATCAGGCCCCGTTCATTCTTCTGCTAGTGATCCTACCCAGGCCCAGAGGCCTCTTCATGATTAGGGTGGTAGAGGATCTGGTTCCTACTCCCAGTCTCAAGGTAGTGTTGCTAAGGGATCTTTCTACCTAGCATATGGTAGGTGTGGGAAGAGTCATTCTGGTAAGTGTTTGGACGGTTCAGGTAGTTGCTTCAGATGTGGTCAGGCTGGACATTGTATCAGAGATTGCCCTTCAGCTAAGAAGGGGCAGGGGGTAGTAGGGCTTAGTTTACTCCAGTAGCCCCACGAGGTCGACCAGCCCAGTAGGGAGCAGCTTCTAGTTTTGGTGGTCAGCGCCAGAATCGTCTTTATGCTATGTCATCCCGGCAGGATCAGGAGAGTTCTCTGGATGTGGTTACTGGTATGTTAAAAGTCTTCTCTCTTGATGTGTATGATTTGTTGAACCCCGGTGCCTCCTTATCTTTTGTGACCCCTTATATAGCATGCAAATTTGAAGTATGTCCTGAATTGCTTTTAGAACCCTTTTGTGTTTCTACTGTTGTTGGTGAGTCAGTCTTAGCCAAAAGAATCTACAAAAATTGCCCAATCTCAGTCCTTTATAGAGTCACTTCAGCGGATCTAGTAGAGTTGGAGATGACTGATTTTGACATCATTCTTGGTATGGATTAGATGAGAAGGTTTATCTTATTAGGGAATGGTTGAAAACCACTCAGAGTCAACAGAAATCTTATGCGGATATGAGGAGAAGGGAGTTGGAATTTGAAGTTGATGATTAGGTTTTCCTAAAGGTGTCACCCATGAAGGGTGTGATGAGATTTGGCAAGAAAGGAAAGCTAAGTCCCCATTTTGTAGGCCCTTATTGGATTTAGAGGAGAATTGGTAGTGTTGCTTATGAGTTGGATTTGCCAACAGAGTTGGAAGCGGTTCATCCAGTTTTCCATGTTTCCTTATTGAAGAAGTGTGTTAGTGATCCGACCTTGATTGTTCCCTTGGAGGATGTGGGTGTGAAGGATAGTCTCACCTATGAGGAGGTTCCCGTAGAGATCCTCGATCGTCAGATTCGGAGGTTGAGAAATAAAGAAGTTGCTTCGGTGAAAGTCCTTTGGAGGAATCAGCTTGTTGAAGGAGCTACTTGGGAAGCGGAAGAGGCCATAAAGGCCAAATATCCCCATCTCTTTCCTTCCGATTCCATTTCATCTTGAGGTAATAGTTTCATCCTTAGTATGTTCCTCCGATCCTGCTCCATCAGTTACTCTCATGATCCTAGCATGCATTCATGTTTTTGAAGTTGATTTAACCATGTTTTGAGTTAGAAAGTTCAGTTTTCATGTTTATTCCTTGATTTCCTTATTTTGTTACTAGTTGGGATGTTTAATCTTCAACTTTCCCTTGCTTAGTCTTCATTCGAGGATGAATAATCCCAAGGGGGAGATATTGTAACACCCTGGGATTTCAATCAGCGGCAAAAACTTAGAGCTCAGTAAAATCTGTTGTTGATTGGTCGCCACGGGTAGTCACCACGGGCGTCAGAACTCCGATGGGCCATGGTGCTGGTCGTGGGGTGCGTCCAGTGGCTCCTGAGCCATGTTTCCTCAGCCGACAGGCGGTCACAACGCACGTCGAGGGTGCGATGGCCTGTGGAAACCTACCGTTAGAATGCCCCAGCGACCTTTCCCCTTACCCTCTTCCCTGGACGGGAAACCCCATGGGCATCGCAGGCGTGACAGGTTGTGGGAGCTCATTGTTGAAATAGTCTAGCAGACCAAACCATATTACCTTCCTGCGTGACGCCTTGGCAGATGGGCCATCATGGGCACGATACCCGTCGGGTAGCCCGTGAGATGGCTCTTTTTCCTGAAGTTTCTTATTTAAGTCCCGGGGGTATTTTAGTCATTACCCACCTTTTTAACTCCTAAATGATGTCATTTTGACTATTTCAAGTAGGGTTTTCACCTCATTAGCCTAAGTTCCTTCTCATTACCTCATTCATCTCCCAAAAAGGAAAAGAACTCCCTCAAGCTCAAGGTCTCAATCTCCAAGTCCAAGTCTCCTAATTCTTTTCAATTTGAAGAGGGGTAGCTCCAATCAAGGTATGTGGGGATTCAACAATGGGTTCCTCTCACCCTTGTGCCCAAAACCCCAAATTCTTCTTTTGATTATAAACTTGTGAAATTAGGATTTTGATCTAAATTGGGGAAAACTTATGAAATCAGTTTCTATGCTTAAATTCATGGTTTCTCATTGCTTAATTATTATTTGATTATGATTCCTTCATTGGTTTTAAAATCCCAAGCATTAAAGTTGATTTCTAGCATGATTCCATTGAATTGCATATTTTCAAGTGAAATTAGGCATGATTAGATATCATGGCTTTATGAATTTATGAAATTGCATGCCCAATTCTTCAAGTATGAATCTAGAAAGAAAAGCATATTTTGGACTATGGCTATGTTAAGCTCTATGAATTTATGATATGAGAATTTGCATGATGCCCGATGTGTTTTCATGCTATTCGAACAAGACTTGGCATGAGATTGTGCCACTAAGAAATTATGAGCTATATGTACATGTTTTGGGAGTAGTATTTAGCACCGAGCAATGAGGGTTCGATTACCCAAGTCCAAAAACTACGTTGCCAGCATAGGTTATGAAATGAAGTTCCCTATGGGCTTATGAGAGTAGATCCACATCTTGATAATGGTGTCCTGTGTCTTAGCGGACATTAGGGAAGCTTTGTCAACTAGGGTTATATAGTTGGGGATGGTGACTCATTCTTTGGCAGGGTACAAGTCAGTTTTGCTAACTAGGGTTATATAGTTAGATTCCATGTAGCTCACATGGTCTATTGTCAGTTTTAAGAAACTCCCATATGAATGATTTCAAGTTTTCTAATCTTTATGATATCTTACTTTGAAGTTTTGACTACTAACTCATGCTTATTACTCAAACTATGATATTTACTTATGACTTCTTCTCTTATGCATGAACTCAAATTTCATTTATGTTTTATGCATGCTTTCATATCATTTATGCATACCTCGCATACTTGGTACATCCTATAGTACTGACGCATATCTTGAGCTGCATCCTTTGATGATGCAGATTCAGGAGTCCATTCCCAGGCAAGTGGCTAGAGCTTCCAAGCCACTCCATCTACCCGTCGTTGGTGAGACCTCTTAGGTCGAGGACTAGTTATGTTGTTAGTTTATTTTAGCATTTCATTTCCATACTTCGAGTTAGCTAGGGTCTTATCCTAGCAACTCTTTATGTCATGAGTAGAGGCTTTTCAGACATAGACAGTATGTGAGTCTTCTTATGGATCTTGTATTCCTATTTGACTTGATTATCCATTTATGATATCCTGACTTTATCTATGATGTTTCTGCTTATATTTTGTTATGCTTGAGAATGCTATAACCAAGGGTTAGCTTGGGGCACTTGTGGTCGAAAGTCCCGTGGTACGTCTAGGGGTAACCTCCGAGAGTGACAGAGAGCTTTCCTCGATCGGTACTTTCACTGAGAGTTGAGGCAAGCGGACACTGAGGAGTTTGTGAACTTGAGACAGGGATCTATGACTGTTCAGGAGTACAGTTTAAAGTTCACTCAGTTGTCTAGGTATGCGCTCTCTATGATAGCAGACTCGCATGATTAGATGAGCAAGTTTATCTATGGGGTTTCAGATTTGGTTAAAAAAAAGTGTAGTCTGCTATGTTGTTGAGGTGATATGATTATTTCCAGACTCATGACCCATGCTCACCAGATCGATGGAGACAGGCTTAAGGAGATGGCTAGGGAGAACAAGATGGCTAGATCCGAGGGTTCAGGTTTTGGTCATTAGAGTCCCGGTGGCGGACATTGCTCCTCGTTCCAGAAGAAGTCATCAGGACCCATATTTTTCTAGTAGTGCTCCTACCCAGGCCCAGAGGCCTCGTCATGATCATTTCAGTAGAGGTGCAGGCTTTTATTCTCAGAGTAGTGGTGCAAAGGGGCCTTCTTTTCTCGTTTGTACCAAGTGTAGGAAGAATCACCCCGGTGAGTGTTTGCCTGGTAGAGAGGGTTGTTTTGGTTGTGGTCAGATTGGACATCGTATCATAGATTTCCCTTCAGCTAAGAAGGGGTAGGGAGGTGGTAGGGCTCAGTCTGCTCCAGCAGCCCAGGAGGTCGACCAGCCCAGTAGGGCACAGCTTCTAGTTCTGTTGGTCAGCGCTAGAACTTCCTTTATGCTATGTCCTCTTGTCAGGACCAGAAGGGTTCCCCAGATGTTGTTACTGGTATGTTGAAAGTCTTCTATTTCTATGTGTATGCTTTGTTAGACCCCGGTGCCTCCTTATCATTTGTGACCCCTTATATAGCATGCATATTGGAAGTATGTCCCAAATTGCTTTTAGAACCCTTTTGTGTTTCTACTCATGTTGGTGAGTCGGTCCTAGCCAAAAGAATCTACCAAAATTGCCCTATCTCAGTCCTTCATAGAGTCACTTCAGCGGATTTAGTAGAGTTGGAGATGACTGATTTTGATGTTATTCTTGGTATGGATTGGTTGCATGCTTTCTATGCTTTGGTTGATTGTCATACTTGAGTTATCAGTTTCAAGTTTCCAAATGAACCCGTCTTAGAATGGAAAGGTAGTCCCCCATCCTCGAAAGGTCATTTCATATCTTATCTTAAGGCTAGGAAGATGATTTCAAAGGGGTATGTTTATCATATAGTTTGGGTTATGGAAATGGAGTCCGAAACCCCATCCCTTCGGTCTGTTCCCATTGTGAATGAATTCCCTAGAGTGTTCCACGAGGATTTACCTGGAGTCCCTCCCAAGCGGGAAATCGACTTTGGGATAAATCTTCTTCCGGATACAAATCCTATCTCTATTCCTCCCTATAGGATGGATCCTGCTGACCTTAAGGAGTTAAAGGATGTTGAAGGATCTTCTTGATAAAGGTTTCATCAGGCCTACAATTTCCCCATGGGGTGCTCGAGTCTTATCCGTGCAAAAGAAAGATAGTTCCCTCAGAATGTGTATTGACTACCGCCAATTGAACAAGGTCACAATTAAGAATAAGTATCTCATTCCTAAGATTGATGACTTGTTCGATCAGCTTTAGGGTGCTAGTTTCTTCTCCAAGATCGACCTTAGATTCGGTTATTATCAGCTTCGTGTTAGAGAGTGTGATATTCCAAAGACAGCCTTCAAGACTCGGTATGGTCATTATGAATTTATTGTGATGTCTTTTAGTCTAACGAATGCTCCTGCAGCTTTTATAGATTTGATAAACCGTGTGTTCAAGCAGTATTTTGATATGTTTGTGATTGTGTTCATTGATGATATCCTTATCTATTCTCGGATTAAGGAGGAGCATGTGGACCATTTGAGAATTGTGTTGCAAACTCTCAAGGATCAACAATTATTTGCTAAGTTTAGCAAGTGTGAGTTTTGGATGCAGTCTATTGCTTTTCTGGGTCATATTGTGACTAAAGATGGTATTCGGGTTGATTCTTAAAAGATAGAAGCAGTAAAGAACGGGCATAGACCCACTTCCCCGTCTGATATTAGAAGCTTTTTGGGTTTGGCTGGTTACTACAGGAGATTTGTGGAAGGGTTTTCTTCCATTGCTGCCCCTTTGACCTGATTGACTCAGAAGAAGGTTAATTTACAGTGGTCTGATCTATGTGAGAAGAACTTTCAGGAATTGAAGACTAGATTAACCACAGCTCCAGTGTTAGCTCTACCCGAGGGCCTAGATGATTTTATTGTGTAAATTGATGCTTCTAGGATTGGTTTGGGTTATGTTTTGATGCAGCATGGTAAAGTGATTGCTTATGCTTCGAGACAGCTTAAGACTCATGAGAAGAACTACCCTACCCATGATCTTGAGTTGGCAGTCGTGGTCTTTGCTTTGAAGATTTGGAGACATTACTTGTATGGGGTGCATGTGGATGTATTCAACGATCATAAGAGTCTTCAGTATGTGTTCACTCAGAAGGAATTGAATTTGCGACAAAGGAGATGGCTTGAGCTCCTTAAGGATTATGACATGAGTGTGCTTTACTATCCGGGTAAGGCCAATGTTGTGGCGGATGCACTTAGTAAAATGTCAATGGGTAGTGTGTCTTCAGTCAAAAAAGGAAAGAAGGGGCTGGTTAAGGAGGTTCATATGCTAGATCGGTTGGGAGTTTTCCTTATGGACTCGACTGAAGGTGGTGTTACTGTTCAGAATGGTTCCGAATCATCCTTGGTAGCAGAAGTGAAGGCAAAGCAAGACAGTGACCCCATTTTGCTTCAGCTTAAGGGTGCAATCCATCAACAAAGAGTTGAGGTTTTCTCCCATGGAGGAGATGGTGTGCTTCGCTATCAGTGTCGATTATGTGTGCCGGATGTAGATGGGTTGCAACAACAAATTTTGACTGAGGCTCATAGTTCAAGATATTCCATTCACCCCGGTGCCACCAAGATGTACCATGATCTACGGGAAGTCTATTGGGTGAAGGGTATGAAGATGTACATGGCCAATTTTGTGGCTAAGTGTCTCAACTGTCAGCAAGTGAAGGTGGAGCATCAACGATCGGGTGGCATAATTCAAGATATTGACCTTCCTACTTAGAAGTGGGAAGTGATCAATATGGACTTCATCACAGGTTTGCCTCGTACTCGAAGGGAACATGATTCGATTTGGGTGATTGTTGATCAGATGACTAAATCATCTCATTTCTTGGTTGTTAAGACTACGGATTCAGCAGACGACTATGCCAGGCTCTACATCCGGGAGATAGTTCGATTGCATGGTGTTCCTTTGTCCATTATTTCAGATAGGGGTACTCAGTTTACCTCTCAGTTTTGGAGATCGTTTCATAGAGGTTTTGGTACTCAAGTTAAGCTTAGCACAACTTTTCACCCTCAGACAGTTAGCCAGGCAGAGTGTACCATTCAAAATTTGGAGGTTATGTTGAGGGCTTGTGTGATTAATTTCAGAGGTAATTGGGATGATCACTTGTCTCTTATCTAGTTTGCCTACAACAACAGCTTTCATTCTATCATCCATATGGCTCCTTATGAGGCACTTTATGTCCGGAGGTGTAGGTCTCCTATTGGTTCGTTTGAGGTTGGCGAGGCAGCCTTGATTGGTCAAGATTCGGTGTATGAGACCATGGAAAAAGTTTAGCTTATTAGGGAGAGGTTGAAGATATCTCAGAGTCGACAGAAATCCTATGCAGATGTGAGGAGAAGGGAGTTAGAGTTCGAGGTGGATGATTGGGTATTTCTTAAGGTATCGCCCATGAAGGGTGTGATGAGATTCGGGAAGAAGGGAAAGCTTAGTCCCCGTTTTGTAGGTCCTTATCAAATTCTGAGGAGAGTTGGTAAGGTTGCTTATGAGTTGGATTTGCCAACATAATTAGAAGCGGTTCATCCAGTTTTCCATATTTCCTTGTTGAAGAAGTGTGTTGGTGATCCGACCTTGATTGTTCCTTTGGAGGATGTAAGTGTGAAGGATAGTCTCACCTATGAGGAGGTTCCCGTAGAGATTATTGATCATCAGATTCGGAGGTTGAGAAGTAAAGAAGTTGCTTCGGTAAAAGTCCTTTGGAGGAATCAACTTGTTGAAGGAGCTACTTGGGAAGTGGAGTCAGCCATGAAATCCAAGTACCCTCATCTCTTTCCTTCCGATCCCGTTTCAGCTTGAGGTAATAGTTTCCTCCTTATTATATTCCTCCGGTCCTATTCCATCAATTTCTCTCATGATACTAGCATGCATCCATGTTTTACGAAGTTAGTTATATCATGTTTTCAAGTTGAAAGGTTCAGTTTCATGTTTACTCCTTGGTTTCCATGTTTTGATGTTTGGTTGGGATGGTTGCTCTTCAGTTTTCCTTGTTTAGTCTTCATTCAAGGATGAATGATCCCAAAGGGGAGATATTGTAACACTCCAGAAATTGATTCAGCTTTGTAAATTGAAATCCTTGAAAATCATAAGTTTCCAGGAATCACGAGTTCAAATCACGATTCGTGATTTGAACCACGAGTCGTGGTTCTGAGTCGTGGTTCAACTTCTGCAGGATTAGCCTCTGGTCTGAGAACCACGAGCAGTTCCTACAGACCGTCGTTGGTTCTACAAGTCGTAATATCCACTCATGGAACCTAACCTGTGGGCTACCTGGTTTCCCAAGAACCACGATTCTAGTATATGGATCATCGTTTGAATGACGGGTCTGTCCTGTTGACTCATGGAAATTGGTTCAGAGGAGTGCATGTTTCTCCAAAATTACGGTTCAAGTCTACAACTCATCATTCAAATGACGGGTCCGTCCTATTGACTCGTAGAAGGCCTTCTGCAACTTGTTCTTTGGTCAGGAATGATGGATGGAAACCACGAGCTGTGGTTTGGTCTACGGTTCGTGGAACCCATCTGTGGTCCCTAAAAGTCAACTTTTTCCAGCTTTTTCCTAAATACGTTCCAGGGGTATTTTAGTCATTACCTACCCTTTTAACCCCTAAATGATATCGTTTTGAATATTTCTAGAAGGCTTTTTACCCTCATTAGCCTAAGTCCCTTCTCACTACCTCATTCATCTCCCAAAAAGGAAAAGAGGAACTCTCTCAAGCTCAAGATCTCAAGCTCCAAGATCAAGCCTCCTATTCTTTTCTATTTCAAGTGGGTTAGCTTAAATCAAGGTATGTGGGTATTCAACAATGGGTTCCTTTCACCCTTGTACCCAAAACCCTCAATCCTCAAATTGAATTATGAACTTGTGAAATTAGGGTTTTGATCTAAATTGGGGAAAATTTATGAAATTAGTTTCTATGCTTAAATTCATGGTTTCTTATTGCTTAATTTATGATTTGATCAATATTCCTCCATTGGTTTTTAAAATCCAGAATATTAAAGTTGCTTTCTAGCATGATCCCATTGAATTGCATGTTTTCAAGAGAAATTTGACATGATTAGATATCATAACCTTTCTTAGGTCTATGAAACTGCATGCCTAGTTCTTCAAGTATGAAATTAGAAAAGGTAAAGCATGATTTGAATTGCAGTTGTGCTAAGTCTTTAAATGTATGAATTTGGATTGCATGGCATCACATACGTCTTATTGCTTTTCAAACAGTTTTGACATCAGATATGACATCAGTTATGGTCAGTTTTGGCATCAGATATGCCCTAGTATTATATGAGCTATATGTACATTTTGGGAGTAGTATTTAGCACCAAGTTGGACAGGGTGAGAGTACCCTTAGTCCCAGAATTACGTGCCTCCATAGGTTTATAAGTCCCCTCTGTTGGGCATTAGATTTAGTGATCACGCCACAGTCATGCCTTTATACCCTGGCAAGGTATATTGGGTCCTCTCGATGAGGTGTATACATCGGATTCCATATAGCTCACATGGTCTATGTCAGTTAGAAAACCTCCCTCAGAAAATAATTTATGCTTTAAATTTGTATTTGACTCTTATTCAGATTTCAGACTCTTTGTTTATGATCATGTTTTCAGCTTATGGTAGTTCATAGAGTCATTTGCATCCAATTTTACCTTTAAGACATGATTTTGATTATTAAAGCATACTTAGCATGTTCTTTTGTTATGTTCATGCATATCTCGCATACTCGGTATATTCCATAGTACTGACGCATATTTTGCGCTGCATCCTCTTGATGATCCAGATTTAGGTGTTTCACATCAGGTTCGTGGGTAGATAAAGCCGGATATCTAGTCAGTGTTGGTGAGTCCTCATTGTTCGAGGACTAGTTATGACTCTAGTTTGTTTTGACTACTTATTTTCATACTTTGAGTTAGATAGGGTCTTGTCCTAGCAACTCCTTATGTCATGTATAGAGGCTTATCAGACAGATGATATTCGGGTCTTCTTTGAATCATGTTCTTTGAATTTATCTTATGGATTGAGTTATCTAATTTGTATTATGCTTCCGCTATGCTTAATTAATATACCTGAGTTATGCTATGACCAAGGGTTAATCTGGGGCACTTATGTCCCGTATCCCGTGTTACGCCTAGGGGGTAGCCTCGAGGTATGACATTATCACTATCATGAAAAGAGTTTTTCTACACTATTTTTACTACTATAAGGACGCGAGTCTGACTGTCAGTGGTTTCTAAACCTTGCATGACCTCGAGGGCCCGATTTTAGTATAAAAGGTTATAAATAGATTTAAAACTGGTTTTATGGTCTTCTTGAGATAAAAGATATTAAATGATTGTTTTCACACTGATTCTAGACTTGGCTGGATTGGAGTGATAGACATGTTTTCTATTGATTTTGAGTTGATACTAGACTCAGTTAGGCCAGAGTGCTAGACCTGATTTTAATACTAATTTTAGACTCGGGTAGACTCTGGGCACGTATATTGAGATATTGAGAGTTTGTACATAGTCGCGGAGACCTCCATGGACCTTGCCGATCCAGACAAGGGGCTATGGGTTGAGTGTGCTGAAAGAGAGGTATATAGAGGAGTAAAGGTATACGGGGGAAGACTTCCATGGGTCCTACCTGCTGGGTCTGCGGAGGAGGTGCATACGGTATTACTGACATGGCATATCACATTATTCATTGTTTGCATGGTTCCACCCTTGTTTGTTAATTGTTGAGTGTACGCGTATGTAGTATGGGATGTCGGAGGGTTTGTTTTCACTTGTATGTATTCCTCGGGTGTATGGGCGCTCATTGGAATTGTAGATCGATTAGTTTACTTACTCCTATTGTAATTGCCTACTAGTTTACTTATGATCATCCTTACCTTATGGGTTGTATTATTAGCATTATTATGTTTAGTTGTTTTTCCTTCGTTTCCTTTTAATGAGGTTACTGGTATACCTCCATGTTCGTTAAACTTTCTGTATATATTGTTTTTGCAAGGACCCAGGTGCGTTCCCTATTCTTTCACCTGTGTTCTGTGATATATCTTTTGTGGCTAGTATAGCGTACTCATATTCTTTATGCCTTCCATCTATTGCTAGCTTCCGTTTGTGTTTCCTATTTGCTTCTGTGACCTGTTCTTTTTTATCTGCTATATATTGCGTTTATATTTTATATATGCTTAGTCGGCCTATGATGTCTACTGGGTACCCATTGCTTTGCTTGGTGCTCATACTACACTTCTGCATCTTCTTGGTGTAGATCATAGTATGAGTTATCATCGTTGATGCATAGGGACTCATGCATTGCTTGGCATCTGAGACATAGGGTGAGCTCCTGGCAACCGGGGCTTAGCTATATCTCTTCTTTTGGCAGTTGACTCTTTTGTATATTATGAGGCACTTGTATATTTTACTCTCACACTCTCTTGTATTCTGTATATGTAGTAGTGGCTCCTGTACTTTTGATACCAGGTCATGGAATGGTATAGTTTCTATTTATATATCTATATTAGGGCAGATACATTCGTACCCTATCTTCGAGAGGCTATAGTGGCATTTTAGGAAACATGATCTTTTCTTGCTTCTATATCGTGCGTCTTATCCTAGATAGTTTCATAGAATCTCATTTATTCCATTCATTCTTCTGCAGATGGATCATACAAGGTCTTCAGTAGTAAACGAGGGAAAGCCTTCGGCACCAGCAAACCCAACTCCAGTTAGGGGTTGGGGTGGTTGTAGAGGTAAGGGTCGAGGACGTGCCCGAGCAATGGCACTAGTTAGAGCTCCTAAGGCCGAGTATAAGCCTGGTCCAGTTCTGGACCAGCAGCTTGTGGACTAGGGAGAAGCCCAGGTGCCACTAGGGCCAGTAGCGCCATCAGTATTAGCACCAGTCCCAGCCCCTTTGACAGATATCCGGGGTTTACTTCTTTAGTTATTGGGTATGGTTGGGTTCAGCCTTCTGATATAGACTTGACATCCACTCAGGGGGCAGCCTTGGATGTTCAAATTTCAGGAGCGCATCCTTCTACTGTGGCTCCCCATGCCCAGGTTCTGTTAGTGCCTACAGTTGCTCAGCCTCTTGCTCCTCGCCCAGTTATGATAGAATCGGAGCAAAAGGCTTTGGGCCTATTTTTGAGATTATCTGCGCCGAGGTTCTCCGGCGCTCTGGATAGGATGCTTATGACTTTATTTCTACTTGCGAGGAGATGTTTTACCATCTTGGTCTATTGGTTACTCACGGAGTAGGTTATACCACCTATCAGCTAGAGGGGCAAGCAAAGCTTTGGTGGAGGGACCAGGTAGCTTGCAGACCTCCTCAGTCTCCTCAGTTGGCTTGGAGAGAGTTCTACAAGGCCTTTATGGACAAGTTCTAGTCGCAGAGTGATCATAAGCACTGTAGAGAGTTGTTCACCTGATTGATGCAGGGATCTATCTCAGTGGCTGAGTATGAGACTTGTTTTCACCATTTTGCTCCATTTGGAGCTATGATCATTCCTACAGATCTAGACAAGGTTCATTGGCTTATTTAATGGTTGAGGACCGAACTTCGGCAAACTACAGATATACTAGTTGCTAATAGGCAACCATTTCAGACTATACCAGACCATGCCTGCACTATAAAGGATTTGCATCATCAGGACCCGGGGGCTGGAGATAAGAAGCCACGCTATTAGGGCAGTTACAGTGGTTATCACTTCTCCAGTAAAGGTTCAGGTCAGTGGGGCCAAGGATATCTGCCACAACAGCATCAGGGTCAGTCTAGCCGAGCAGTTCAGTCATCACTTCAGACTTCTGTTGGGCCTCAGTTTTATTAGAGTTCCAGTGGTCAGCCATTGAGGGGTATGTTATCTGAAGCATCAGTCCGGTGTAGCCATACCGATTTAGCCAGTTTTTCTCGGTAGGGTGGGCCATTAGGGCCTTGCTACGAGTGTGGTATCATTAGTCATTTTGCCAGAGAGTGCCCCCAGTGGGGTATAGTCCAGCCAGTTGCTCAGCCGGCTCAGCCTTTGAGATTAGTGCAACCACCGGTCAGAGGAGATGGTGACCAGGGTAGGGGTGGTGCCCAGCATTGCAGGTCAGGTGGTCGAGATGGCGGTCAATCTGGTAGAGGTCGTCGTCAGTTCTATGCGGTCTTTGATAGACCGGAGGTGTAGGCCTCAAATGCGATGATCACAAGTATGATTTCTGTCTGCTGCTAGTCAATTTTAGCATTGTTTGATCCTGGTCTTTCATGTTCGTATGTTTTTGCCTACTTTGTTCCTTGTTTAGGGTTGGCTAGTGAGCTATTATCTATTCTTGTATCGTTGCTACCTAGTAGGTGATTCTTTAGTAGTGGATTAAATTGTTAGATCCTGCTCGATAGCTATTGGTGATCTTGAGACTTGGGCTGACTTGATGATTTTAGACATGCTAGATTTTGATGTAATTCTGGGCATGGACTGGTTATCCCCGCATCATGCAATTTTGGATTGTTATGCCAAGACCATTACCATAGTCGTGCTCGGTGTATCCCCGATTAATTGGCAGGGTTTTGTTAGTCGCGCACCATCTGGGATCATTTTTTTCCTTCAGGCTAGAAAGTTCATTTCACGCGGGTGTTTGGCTTATCTAGCATATATCCTGGATGTTAGCGCTGACACTTCTTCTCCTGAGTCAGTCCTTGTGGTTAGTGAGTTCTTAGATGTGTTTCCGACCGACCTACCATGCCTTCCACCTAAGCGTGATATAGACTTTGCCATCGAGTTAGAGCCAGGCACTAGGCCCATTTCCATTAATTTGTATCGTATGGCTCCAGCTGAGTTGAGGGAGCTTAACGTTCAGCTTCAGGACTTGTAAGCTAAGGGTTTTATTAGGCTGAGTGTGTCACCTTGTGGTGCTCTAGTTCTATTTGTGAAGAAGAAAGATGGTTCGATGCGGATGTGTATTGATTTTTGGCAGCTGAATAAGGTGACTATAAAGAACAGGCATTTGATGCCACATATAGATGACTTATTTGATCAGCTCCAGGGTGCAGCAGTGTTCTCCAAGATATATTTGAGGTCAGGCTACCACCAGTTTAGGATTAGGGCTGAGGACATCCCTAAGACGACATTCAGGACATGTTATGTCCATTATGAGTTCCTAGTAATGTCTTTTGGGTCGACTAATGCCCCAACATCTTTCATAGACTTGATACACAGGGTGCTCAAGCCGTACTTGGATTCATTCGTGATAGTCTTTATTGATGATATATTGATATACTCGCGGAGTGGAGAGAAGCATGAGCAGCACTTGAGGATTGTACTCCAGACTTTGAGAGATCATCGGCTTTATGCCAAGTTCTCAAAGTGCGAGTTTTGGCTTGAGTCAGTAACATTTCTAGGATACGTGGTATCTAAGGATGGGATTAGAGTGGATCCATGTAAGTTTGCTGACGTTCGTGATTGGCCGAGACCTACTACTCCTACCGAGATTCGCAGTTTTCTTGGGTTGGCAGGGTATTACGAGAAGTTTGTTGAGGTGTTTTCTTCAATAGCAGCACCTTTGACTAGGCTGACTAGGAAGGATGTCCCATTTCAGTGGTCTGATCAGTGCGAGGATAGTTTTCAGAGGCTTAAGGCCTTATTGACTTCAGCTCCGGTATTAACATTACTAGTTAAGGGTTAGAGCTTCGCTGTGTATTGTGATGCTTTGTCAGTTGGTCTTGATTATGTGTTAATGCAGTAGGGTCGTGTGATAGCTTATGCGTCAAGGCAGCTGAAGGATCACTAGCTCAACTACCCTACTCATAACTTGGAGTTGGCGGCGGTAGTCTTCGCACTCAAGATTTGTAGGCACTATGTATATTGAGTTCACTGTGAGATTTACACTGACCACCATAGTCTTCAGTACATCATAAGTCAATGAGAGTTGAATTCTAGGCAACGGAGATAGGTTGAGTTACTAAAGGACTACAGCTTCACTATTTTGTACGATCCACGCAAGGCAAACATGGTAGTGGATGCCTTGAGCATGAAGGCAATGAGTATGGGTAGTTTGGCTTCTCTTTTAATTTTGGAGTAACCATTGGCCTTGTACATCCAAGCCTTGGCTAACCATTTGGTTAGACTTGATTTGTCAGATCCCATCAGAGTTCTTGTTAGTGTTGAGATTCGTTCTACTCTGGTTGATCAAATTCAGCCGCATCAGTTTAAGGATCAGTGGTTGTGTGACATTCATGATCAAGTGGTCGGGGTGAGGCCAACAGGGCTACTTTAGATTCTGATGGTATTCGGAGATTTGATAGTCGCCTTTGTATTCTGAGAGTTGGGGATTTGATTTAGTTGACTCTTTATGAGGCTTATTGTTCCAGATATTCCATCCAACTGGGCGCAGCTAAGACATATCGAGATTTGAGGTAGCTTTACTAGTGGAGTTGTATGAAGTGGGACATAGCGGAGTTTGTATCTTGGTGCTTGAACTATAAGCAGATTAAGTTTGAGCACATGAGGCCTGGTGGATTGATGCAGAGACTTCCCATTCCTATTAAAAAGTGGGAAGGGATCACTATGGACTTCATAGCACGGTTTCCACATACTTCTTGAGGGTTTGACTCTATTTGGGTTGTTGTTGATAAGCTAACTAAGTCTGCACACTTCTTGCTAGTTTATTATTCCTATCGTGCAGAGAGGTTGGCTCAGATTTATCTTCGTGAGGTTGTTCATTTGCATAGGTTTCCAGCTTTTATTATTTCAGACCGTGGCACTCAGTTTACCTCTCAGTTCTAGAGGACTATTCAGCGAGAGATGGGTAGAGAGGTCCAGCATAGCACTGCATTACATCCTCAGACAGATGGCCAATCTAAGAAGATTATCCAGGTCCTAGAGGACATGTTACGAGCCTGTGTTCTTAACTTTAAAGGTTCATGGGATCAGTATGTGCCCTTGGCAGAGATTTCTTATAATAATATTTATCACTCGAGTATTGGCATGGCACCTTTTGAGGCATTGTATGGTAGGCATTGTAGATTGCTAGTGGGTTGGTTTGATGGATTGGAGTCCCGGCTACAGAGTACAAACTTACTTTGTGATTCCTTAGACTGAGTTTGGGTGATTCAGAACAGACTTCAGGCAGCCCAGAGTAGGCAGAAGAGCTACACAGATCATAGACTTTGTGCCTTAGAGTTCAGTGTTCGTGATCTGGTATTCCTTCGAGTATCGCCCATGAAGGGCGTGATGAGATTCGATAGGCAGGGCAAGCTTAGCCCCAGGTATATTGGATCGTTTGAGATTCTCCAGAGGGTTGGTAGTTTTGCTTATCATCTAGCTTTGCCTCCTATATTTTCAGCTATGCACATAGTCTTCTATATATCTATGTTGTAGCATTATGTTCTGGATAAGTCATATGTGATACGGTGGGATTTGGTGCAGTTAGATGAGAGTTTGACATTGTTGATGATTCAGTTGCCATTCTAGCCAGGGATGTCAGAAGATTGAGGTCTAAAGAGATTCATGTGGTTAAGGTTCAATAGAGGCACCGTCCAGTCGAGGAGGCTACCTGGGAGATCGAGAGAGAGATGCGGGCTTAGTATCCGCAGTTGTTTGAGCCTTCAGGTACTCCCTTCCTCTTTAATTTCAAGGATAAAAGTCCCTTTTAGTAGTGGATGATGTAATGACCCTTTCGGTCATTCTCACATTTTCACTTTCTTTGTATAGTTAGAGCTAACCTATCGCGGTCCTAAGTCATTTATGACTTGCAAAGACTAGTGGTTCAGTCCCCAGGCCGTTCGTTACGTCATTATGACCATTTCCCTATTTTAGAGTTTTAACTAAGGAAATCATTGACTTTAGTCAACATTCTTAGCTACCGTGCTTGGAATCGAATTTCGACAGTTTCTTTAGCTTTGGAATGCAGATTTTGGTCTAGTGTGACCTTTAGTCAAGGTCTGAGAACTTTCCGTATAGTTTTATCTCGCTTTTTCAGATTTCAGGCCAGTTGGGGTTGGAAGTTTGACTTTGGTCAATTTTCAATAATCGGAGAATCGAATTCAAAATCTGATGATTCCATCAACTCTGGAATGTTGAGTTTGTGTAAGGTAGGTGGTTGATTTAAGTCCCGGGTGAGTCGGGCTCATTTTGGGTGTTTGGTTTGAATTTGCAAGTGTCGACTTGGGTCAACATTTCATTGAGATGACCTTCTATGGAAGTTTCATCGATTTCGTTGAGTCCAAAATGTTGTTTTCACTCTGATTGTATGTTTGGTTTTCCTGTATCGGGTTTTGATTGTGCTCGGAACTCCCGTGGGAGTGTTTCTAAAATTACAAGTTTTTGTGCAGTGCTCAGCGCGATCGTGCAAGAGCATCGCGATCGCACCCTTAGTGTTTTCCTCCTGCAGGTGCCCCTGTTGCTTTTTCAGCATGATCACGCCTGGGGACCGTAATTACGCTAGTGCTTCTGCTGCCTCTTTTAGCGCGATCGCGCTGCTCTGTGGCCTGCACTATAAATGTTTGTCTCCTCAAATTTTCAGCAATTTTCTCATTTCCCCTCTCAGTCTAAACATGTTCTCTTACCAAAAACTTGTGTAAGATTCTATCCTAGCTGTGGGAATTCATCGATTGGTGGATTTTATCGTTTCCTTCTTCGTTTTGGTAAGTCCCTCTTCATCTATTCCTCCATAGCCATGGCTAAGCTCCCATGGTTAGTTTCTATCTTAGCTTGTGGTTGATTTTTGTGTTGTAGCTGTGTGGTTGGGAATTAATCATTCATTGAGATGCGTATTTTACCTCGTAGACCTTTTTCCCTACCTCCGTGATACGTAATTCTATGTCTTTATTCTTGGTTATGTAAAGTTTTTTGCATTTTGATCCCTCTTCATCTCCGGGCTATTTTAGGCCCTTTCTTTGCCTAAATTGTGCTCAATTTTTGGGCATGAGTTCCTGACAGCATTGGGAACCTCATGGTAACTTTTGTTTTTGTTTCGAGTCGCGGGGCCCACGAGATCGCTTTTGACCCAGATTTTGACCCAGCTAAATTACTAGCATTATGGGTATCGTTACCTTTATTTTGATGAGTAGGTTATATTTTTGATAGTTTGATTGCTATTCAAGGCTTTTCAGAGCAGTTCGGGCTCAAGCGTCGGCTTACTAGCAGCTATTCGTCGGATGCTAGGTAGGTTACGGCTTACCTACCTTAGACTTGGCTTATATAGAATATAATTGTACTATTTAGCATCTTTGGCTTGGGTTTACTAGGTTGGCACCCCATACCTTGTCCGCTTTCCTTTTGTCCACTCTTATTTCCTATGTTTGCTTTAGTATTTGAGCTCATTTTTTAGTATTACCCTTGCGGCCCTGTATGGACATGTATTTGCCTTTGGACCATAGATGGGGGGATAATTAGGAAACGTCTGTAAGTCTCGGACATTGATTCCCGATTATGAGCTGGTTATCTCTGTATTAAGCGGATTGAGCCTGTGCAGGGTCGGTCAGTTGATTGTGATCCGTTGGGATATTGGTTGTATTCGAGCATATTATCACCATCATAAAAAGGGTTTTCCACATTGATTTTACTCTTACTAGGTCGTGGGCCTGACTATCACTGATTTTTTAAACCTTGCATGGCCTCGAGGGCCCAATTCAGTATAAAAGGTTATAAATGTATTTAAAACTGGTTTTATAGTTTTCTTGAGATAAAAGAGATTAAATGATGGTTTCACTCTGATTCTAGACTCTACTGGGCCAGAGTGGTAGACATGTTTTCTACTGATTTTGAGCTGATACTAGACACGCTGGGTTGGAGTGCTAGACCTAATTTTATTACTGATTTTAGACCCGGATAGACCCTGGGCATGTATATTGAGATATTAAGAGTTTGTATGTGGTCGAGGAGACCTCCATGGACCTTGGCGATCCGGACTAGGGGCTACGGGCCGAGAGTGATGGAGGAGGGGTATACGGGAGAATAGAGGTATACTGGGGAAGCCTTCCATGGGTCCTACCTGCTGGGCCTATGGGTGCTGGAGGAGGTGCATATGGTATCACTGGAATGGCATATCACATCATTCATTGTTTGCATGATTCCACCCTTGTTTTCTGTTTGTTGAGTGTACGCTCCGGTAGTATAGGATGCCGAAGGGTTTGTTTTCACTTGTATGTACTCCTTGAGTGTATGGGCGCTCGTTGGAATTGTAGATCGATTAGTTTACTTACTCTTATTGTAATTGCCTACTAGTTTACTTATGATCATCCTTACCTTGTGGATTGTATTGTTAGCATGATTATGTTTAGTTATTTTTCCTTCGTTCCCTTTTATCGAGGTTACCGATATACTGTCATATTCGTTAAACTTTCTGTATATATTGTTATTGCAAGGACCCATGTGCGTTCCCTTTTCTTTCACCTGTGTTCTGTGATATGTCTTTTGTGGCTAGCATAGCGTACTCATATTCTTTATGCCTTCCATCTGTTGCTAGCTTCCATGTGTGTTTTCCTATTTGCTTCTGTGAAGATATCCGACTTTCCTATCGTTTCTTAACAAATCGCCAAATGATTTTCCTCAAGAATTCCACTTAAAAAAATATATACATACATTGTTATAACTATAATTTCTCAAAGTGCTATAGTTGATGTATGTAAAGATATGAATATATTAAAGTGACATGCAGTGAACCTCGTGGGAAATTTAAACATAATTGTTGTATATAAATGTTATAAGTGAGGGTCCTTTATTACTTAGCATATATATGCTAATAAGTAGTTCAAAAGTCCATAATATAATATTAATAATAAAATAAGGTTAGTCATTCATTATGCACATGTTGTTGAACTACTCTCCCACGTGGATGGTAATGGAGGTGCCACATTTCATGCTTCTTATCCTAGTATATGTGTACTCGGATATTGCATAGGTCTGTGATAAAATATATATAACATTTTGAATATATTACAACTAATACAAAATTATTTTGAATAAAGTCTACATCATATAATAATAATAATTTTTTAACATAACTAGACTTGCTATCTTCGTTAAAATATCAATAAGTTACAAAAAATCTTATAAAGTAATATAAACAAATATATTGTAACTAAAATATTTTTTCGTAAATATAGGCATTTTTTAGAATGCAATAAAAATACAACTTTTTTTGGAACTCTAATTAAAATAAAAAATTCTCCGAACACATTTGGTGTCAATAAAATTCTCAAATTTAGGATTGTAAGCTTTCGATGGAGACGAAGGGCAACTTTAAACACCTGGAGTATTACAGAAAGAGAGAGGTGTGGTGGTACATCATTTATTTATCATATTTGTTATGCTTGTCGCTATTATTGTCTTTCTGACCTCGTCATACTTCTTGGTTAGTTTCTTATGCTAATTCATATAATGTTATGTTATAGATAAGAAGTCCTTGAAGGGCGTCGAAGACACGACGTAAGGCAGGGAGTTTCGAAGTAAGGTATGTAAAGTTAAAACCTCTTTCGCCATTAAGGCATGACCTAGAGTCACATGTTCCTCCTATAAAAGTCATCACAGATTATATGCTACTTGAAAGTAAAGTTTATTACTATTATAGGTCTATTTCATGTTGGAGTTCTAAACCTACATAATTATAGTACTCTTTTTTAGTCAAAGAAGTCATGTTTCACATGACCTTATATGTCTTCAGTTGAAACTCCTAGAACTTACAGAGCATATATGTCATGAAATTTAAAGGAAGTAATTGGCCATAGCTTAGCCATATGTACATAGATCACATATATATATGATTCTTCAGCTAAAGAAAGTAATTGATATTTAGATAATAAGTTACATGATTCACGAGTTACTTACTATAGGCCTTTTCAGAAAAGATGAGATTATAGCCTACTCTACAGCGTAGGATGGGTACTTTTAGGGGCACTACATGCGACTCTATTTTGTGCAGAGAATCCAGACAGAGTCAGCTGGAAATTTCCATCGTGTATTCCCCTGACTACACAGGGCAGACCCTACAGGACCCCTGTAGTGCATACCTTGACAAATCATATTATCAAGACTATGAGATTTCACATATTTTTGTGACAGTTAGCTACAGATGCCATACAGGTGTCACTGATCATCGACAGTAGGCCCTTTTTGTGACTTTCTGACAGATAGTATTACAGAATGAAGAAAGAAGCAATATGAAAAGGTAAAGATATCACCTAGGAAAATTCTAGGTATTTTAAATATATGTAAATGAATAACGCATACGACGTATATGAGGACCCCAGATATTGGTCATAGTATCAGTTTCAGATTATATATCTTGTATGTGTATGATCAGATTTTTCGATCTTTGATATCTGATTCATTGAGCATTCTTACATGTCTACTTGTTATTTAGTCTGCTTCTCATACCAGTACATGTTTTATATGCACTGACGTCCCTATTTTTAGGGGTGCTGCATTTTTATGAATGCAGACTCGGGTACTCAATCTAGAAGACATCCACAGTAGACCACTGCCTCCCAGTTGATCAGTTGGTAAGCTTCAGCTCTCTCTGGAGCTATCAGATGTCCAGATCCTATATTTGGGTTCATGTACATATCTTATAGTGGGTATGTTGGGGCCCTGACCTGACTAGTTATCAGATTCTTAGTTACAGACTCTTTAGAAGCTTCTTAGACTTAGTTTTGGTACAGTTGTACATCTAGTCCAATAGGCCCTTCAGTTATCTATGTTTCATTATATGTAACAAAACTTTGATATCTATTTTGTTGCCTATCAATTTACAAATTTAGCATGAGTTTAGTATATATATTTAGCAGGTGCTCATTTAATTCCTCGATGTCTGCCCCTCCTAGATAGGGGCATGACAAGGATGGGACAATTTTGTTCTCAATCTCTAATTTGATAGAACATATGGCCCTTTCTCCCCCTTGTTTGAATCCTTGAATCATCAAGTGGCTTTCTACAAGTTCTTCAGTTGTGAATCCAAGCTCCTTCAATGTCCAAATAGGAAGAATTTTAACTCCAGATCCATCATCTATCAAGATTCTAATTATTCTCTTCACAAATGCATAACCCACCATATACAAAGGACGATTGTGCCATGTTTGTCTACGCAGGAGATCATTCTCCATAAATGTGATTTTTGTATCACATGCGTGCACTTTTTGGGAAGGAGATTCAGTAGGCTTTTCAAATGATGAAGGAGGCATCATTGATAGACTTTCATGCTTTTCTTCTTCATTTGTATTAAAGCATGATGCCTCAATTTTATCTCGAGCAATCCTTGCACAGAAATAACTTGGGGTAAGAATTCCTCTAAAGACACAGGACGTCATAGTTTTTGATGGTGATGCACCTCTACTTTGTCCCTCTTTGGATACACAACTGATTTCTACTTTCTTGGTCTTGTCACCATCCTCCTCCTAGTTTGTTGTTTAGATGATTCTTTTTGTGAACATGTTTTATAGTATCTCCGCCTAGTCACCAAAATTCAACCTTTATCATTATCTTCACTGATTTGGGGTCTATATTTCTCCAATGGTCTTTCTTTTTCATGCTCTTTAAAGCCACATATTTAGATCGGAACAAGAAAGCCAAATGTGATAGAAATTTGATGTAACACCCCGTGCTTTCAAGGTTATTTATTATCTTGTGTTAAAGGCTTATGAGCCAAAAATTGAGAGTTTTACTATAACACTACGCATGTTGGCAGACATCCAGTTTAAATTAAAATTGGAAAAAATATATTTTGTATTTTCTTCCCGAATACTTTGATATTTACGGAGAATTTTAGTCATGATATATTAGTGTATATATTTAAGTTTTACAAGATTCTTATAAATATTTTAGTGGAGATATTAAGTCTAGCTATGTAAAGAAATTTGAGGTGATAAATTTAGAATAATCTCGTATGTGATTTGACTTAGAATGCGCATATCTCCCAATCTATAAAGAGCTAAAGGGCATACTACCTATCAATTTAAAGGTATTTGAGTCTAGTTTCTGAAAAAATAAACCTCTTATCAATTAGCATTTGGGAAGGTTATGTGCATTTTATCACGAACATGCATAATACTCGAGTGCATACGGGATATGGACCCTACCAAAGAGGAAAGTGGATAAGAGTGGCGTTGACGCTACCACTTCCACGTGGAAGTGGTAGAGGAGTGTAATAGCCTTAGTTGAAAATTATCTACTAATTTAACTTAGTTAATGTCACCACCCCTCAGGCTGTGAGTGGCACCCACACTAACCCTCCAGTGGGAGAACCAATTAACCCAACACATGATCTTATAGTAAGCCATTTTTAAGGAAGAATAATTCAAACTAGACTTAGATTAAAGCATAATGAAAGTCAAACTACTATAGATAAAAAATTGTGGAAAACGATTTTACATCCCCCAAGAACTGAAAGTCACCATACAAGAACTCTAGTCCAAAAATAATGTCTAAGATATTCAAAATACTAGAATAACAATAAATGATAAGAGTTCCATTATCCGAAAGAGGGACTTTAAATCAAAGAGGATCCACGGCAGCCTGAGGAGTAGTGCTCACCCTTGGATCTGGTAGTCAATCTTCTAGTCTAGCCGAGGTTGCATCTCAGTCTCTGAAACCCGATCTGCACTCAACAAAAGAAGAGTACAGGGTAGTATTAGTATAAAACACTATGTACTGGTAGGTATCATAGGTCGACTCAGGTTAGAAGAAGTACATAGCTAAATCAACAAGTAAAAGGCACCTCAACACTTAGCAATTAGTTCAGTCAACAGATAATCATCTCTGGTCAAATCAATAGTAGTAATATCAAGTTCATAAAAGTCACTGAATACAACCACAAGAATGTAAAGGAGTTCACTTTCAAGTCCCCATTCGTAGAATCTCTGTCCACCTAACTATTATCAATATATCTAGTACCTCTAGTCTCATTTTAGTTCACAATATCAGCTCACCATGAATGACCATGCAATGATGTAATGCTAAATAAAATAGTGTATACACATGTTAAGGGTCTTATTTCTGCCCACTAGCCATTACTTGCAGGGGACCCTAGGCATCTATATACCATACCGGTCTGGTATCCGATCCACAGTAATCTTATCAATATCCATGTCGATGCAACTAAGTTCACAGACCTACCCTTATGGTGTACAAAGTGCCTCAAAACACACTTACAATTATTCATCTCCACTCATTCATCACTTCTTGTATATCTAGCTTATTTATCTAAGCATAACAGAAAAAAATATGCAATTCAAATATGTCCAAAAAATAATCACAAGTTACGTAATTCAACCATATATCATGTAATAAAATGAGTCTCAACTCTAATCAAAAATCATAACCTACCTCGAGAGAAGAAATTACCATCCGCAAGCTATTTTGCAACTGTCTTATCTTTCCTTAACCCTTTGGATAGCTCAAGGCCTATAAACAATAATCATACAAGAGTAATTAATCATTTACTCTTCATTTCAGGCCTTGGGAATTTAATCCACCAATTTTACCCTTGAACAAGGATTTCTAGCATTCTCTAAAGGTTAATTAATCAATAACTAGTCTCATAGCATTCATAAAACCAATACCCAAAGGGTTTCTAATCAATTTCATCCCTTTTAGCCATTTTTATGCCTAAAGGTCTCACCTTTATGAAACTCAAGGTTCCCGACTAACCTTAATCAAGTTAAGAACTAATAATTTCACATTAAGAATTATAAAAATATAACTTAGAATCAATTGTAGGTGAAATTTCACCCACCCATAAGGTTCCCTCCAAGTTTCATGCTTTTAGGACTCAATTCAAGAATTCTACCATTAATCCTTCACCTAAAGGTCTTACAAAGATTAATGATCAACATACAAAGAGGTTTTACGGAGTACTGACCTCAAACCAAGAAGAATCCTCTACTTTTTTGAGAACATCATCCCTTGAAGCTCTAAAACAAAATAAGAGTTGTGGGAAAATAACCCAAAAAAACTGAAAATGTACAGGTATATTGCCTGTCATCTCATTATGATGAGCTGAGTCTCATCGCAATGAGTCATCCCCATGAGGACAACTAGACACGATGGCCATCGCAGTGAGAGTGCCCTTTGTTGTGATGGACATAAATTTTCAAAACATTGAATTCTCAGACCAAACACCTCATTTCATGACACACTTTATTTTCTAGACATCACAAAATAATTCTGATGTGGCAACGCCCATAATCAGAGTTCTATGAACCCAATTTCTATCTCAAAACTTCCTATGAGATCCTACGACAGTCAACTATCCATATATGGACTCGATACTACCATTCCAGTAACTACAAGACCCCAACTATCTCTAAGGCATAGAATACTTTATTTTCATCAATGATCACCCTAGCCTGAAATTTTATTAATTCTCACCTTAGAGACTTTTCTAGCAGGGTACTTATGCCCATACTCTACTATAAGGATGAAACAGGTGATCATAATCTAGCATCTAAGAGTTAATTAGTAAAATATATATTGTAGTTATCTTACTTTTTGTCGGTCAAACCCTCCCCCCTTTATATATCTGATAACTATAGAAGGATAGCAAAACTTTTTACCCATTTTCTTCTTTGGTTAGAATGTTATAGGTGTTGCAAATATATATATATATATATATATATATATATATATATATATATATGTATATATGTTCATTAACAAGGGGTGAAGTGGGGGATTCAAATCATGTATTACTGTAATATCAAAGGACGACGGAGAGTAAATCTCCTTATTGTGTTGTTAATTCAGATTGGAGATTAAATACCTTGAACGAAGGGATTAATTTATCTTAATTATTCTTAAAAAATAAAGGTATGTCCTTCGTGCTTTCTATCATTTACGAGATTATATTTGCATTCTAATTAAGTTTTATTAGAAGAACTCACGGGACAGTGTTCGAAAGCAGAGAATTTGAGCTTATATAATTAGTTGAGTGGTGTAAGGATATAACGCATCAGTTAAATATGCTTCATTAGAATTATTTTTTTCACTTTTTAATGCTCTCTTAGGTTATCACTTATTTTATATTACAATGTTTTTCCATCCTCAATTAATGTTAAAGAGATATTGTTGAAATTGAAGCTAAGGATTAACAGAGAAAAATTTGAAAGTGAAGTACTAAAAATAGATTTTCATGAATGCATATCTTTTTTGGTTATGTATTATGTGTTACTTTTAAATTTGGTTTGTCTTTGTATTCTTGTTGGTGTTAAGAAGTAGTAAATCACATTTCTGTTCTATTGCATCTTGTGCAAATTACATGTCGATAATTTTTACATAATGATAATGCTATGTTGTGGAGTAAGGATGGAATTACTAAGTTTGACCTCATAGAAAGGTCATGACATAGGTTTGGAATGCAGGGGAAGAGAAGGGTGTGATGATACACCAAGGATGGAATTACTAAGTTTGACCTCATAGAAAGGTCATGACATAGGTTTGGAATGCAGGGGAAGAGAAGGGTGTGATGATACACCATTTATTTATCATATTTATCGAGCTTGTCACTCGTTAGTTATTGTTGTGTAAACGGCATTGATGTGCCTCTTTGTTAGCTGCTTATACTACCATATATCATTTGATGTTATATATAAAGATTTGCATTTACAGTCATTGGTGGTAAGACGTATGAGGAAAAGTCCCAAAATAAGGTATGTTAAGGCTATCCTTTCTTCTCAGCATGATTATTTAGAACCTATGAGCGATATGGATAGTATATTATAGACAAGCTATTTATAATTGTAATGGTTGATTGTGTTGGCTGCCTGAGTAGACATATTTATCTCTTGTCGAGACTCTTATTATATGGATAGCAACCTTTTGCTAGACACGACCTAGATTACAGGTATAGGTCACTTGCAGCTTATTTTTCTCATATTTGGGGCTGCTTGAGTATTATGATAGTTTAGGCTATTTGATTGTTTGTTGTTTCCCTCGAGGCTACTATGGTGAGCTGCATGGATTTTACTTATGCCTTCGGGGCTATATCAAGGTTAACTAAGGGGATATTAAAGTTTATTAAAGCCTATGAGCTATTTTGATTGCCTAAGGGGCAATAATTAAGCCTATTCACTCACGGGCTATAAGGTTTGCCTAAAAGGGTTAGATTGAGGCATATGGGCCAAAGAGTTGCCTATGGAGCTATAATGAAGCATGTTCACTCATGGGCTATAAGATTTGCCTAAAAGGGCTATATTGAGTCCTAAGGGCCAAAGAGTTGCCTATGGGGCAATAATAAAGCATGTTCACTCACGGGCTATAACATTTGCCTAAAAGGGCTAGATTGAGGCCTATGGGTCAAAAAGTTGCCTTCAAGGCTATACATATATATATATATATAGTAGCCTTTGAGCTATCTAGATGTAAAGTTGCCTTTGGGGCTATACAGATATATAATTGCCTTTGGGGCTATATAGATATATAGTTTGCCTTTGGGGATATACAGATATATAGTTTGCCTTCAGGGCTAGACAGATATATAGATGGACACAGGGTCAGGTGGGTGTCAATAGGGGTATGTAGATTGATTTTGCACCTGAGAAGCTTATGAGGGCTCGGGTAGGTGGTATTGATTATTGTTTGTACCAGTCGAGCTTATGGGGGCCGATCAGGTTGTTATTTAATTATTGTTTATGATTTGTGCCAGGAAACATTAGGTTGTATTATGATTATTCCTGACCTTTCTTCCCAAGTAAGTTTGGTATTTGATGATATCATATTATCTCTGTTCAGTTAAGCTGATTCTTTGTTTAGTTATGATTTTAAGGGTTAAGATCTGAACAGGTAAGTATGTTCTACCTAACCTTTGGCTCTCTATCCGAGTATTTAGAGTAGATTATAATATTAGTTTAGCTACTTATAGATTCAAGGTTGGTAAGTACATTCAGGTTGTCATTGGCCCCTTATTTATGTTTACAATCAGTACTTTATGATACATGCTCAATTATTATTCGCCTTACATACTCGATACATTATTTTGTACTGACCCCCAAGCCTGGGGGTGCTGTATTCATGCTTGCAGGTCCCAAAATACGACCATATAGGCCTTCCCAGTAGCACGGTCGTGCTCCAATAGGTTGGATAGCTCCTTTCTTTTAGAGTTTTCAGAGTTTCTAAGGTTTGTTACTTTTGTTATATGTAGCTTTTGGGTAGGTCGGGGCCCTATCCCAGCCAAGTCTATTATACCTAAGAGGCTTGTAGACTTTGAATTGTATAGATGTGCATCATTGGCCGTGTTAGCCTTGTTGCTTTATCCTTTTAGCATAGCGTCCTGTCGGCCTTGATTGTATATGCTTACATGTGTTCCATTTATATTTTTCTAGATATCATGGTGGCCTGGATGGATCGCACAAGATTTATTTTCTATTCTATATGAATTTCTATGATTAGCTGAGTTTATTACATGCTATGTTGACAAGGCCATTGCCGGCCGATGACTTATTTTTAAGCAAAGATAGACTTATTTGTTTTCTTCAATTTGCGGCTAGTATCATGCTGATACCATATTTTTCTAGCAAAGGGTCGGCTGTAAAGACCGGGTTCGTCATTATGGTTAAACCTTTCATGCCAAGTTTAGAGTTAGAAAACTTTCGGGTTTGGGAGTTGAAAATTCTAGGCTAAGCTAGTCTCGGCTGGTTTTGGAGCGAGCTATGATCTAGGGTAATCCGGGTGAGAATTAGGGAACGTATCTTGTATTGATCTAGTTTTCCTTGTAGCTAAGACATAGAGGAGTCCGAGGGAATTTTCGGAGGTGAATTTGGGTAAGTTGATTTCTTGGTATGAGGGTTGAAGTTAAAGGGTTGTTCCAAAATGTCAGAAAATTAAGTGTGTTGTAAAATAGGCACTTTTGGGGAACGTTACAACTTTTTGTCCTGTGTCAACCACCACAGTAGTTGACACATCGCTACAGCAACCTCCGCTATAGCAGAGAAATTACCATTATAGCGGAAGTCAACATCTGTCAGCACCGCTATAGCGGGTGGTTCCGCTATGGCGGTACAGATATAGTGGAGCGTTGACCTCCATAGTAGATGAGTCAGGATTTAATGAAGAAAACTTCCCTAAAATATTTAGTTTTCATCAATAATGTTTTGGGAGAAAGGCAAAGGTATTTTGGGCGAACCTACTCCATTTTCCACCATTTTTTGTTCCAAAGGTAAGGATTTTACACCCCTAACTTAGTACTATCATTCCTATGGAGTAGAATTACTAGTTGGGAACTTGGACAGAGGTTTGCATTGACCTAAAAATGGTAGAATCTGGGAAAAAGGGGGATTCTAGGGCGTAGAAGTTCTTGGGTCTTGTTAATTATTGTTGGGTTATGATCATTTAGTCATAATTCTCTAAACTTATCCATAAAAATGGTAGCATTAGGTGAATTGATGGTGGAAAAGCCCGAGAAAGGGGTGGAATGATCATAGTTTGGCCTGAAGATTGGGATTTTTGCATAATCCGGGTATTTTAGGCCAGAAATTGATTATAGTTATTGTATGTTTGTTTTTAGACCAAGAACAAGAAAGAATTTTGGAAAGAGGGAAGGCTCTGGTTCAGTAGAGCTTTTGAATAATTCGAGGTAGGTGATGGTTTCTGATTCCCAATATGCATTATGTGTTTATGTACCATTAATTAGTATTGTATGAGTTGCATGCTTAGGGAATGAAATGTGAATGTCTAATTATCTGGTTATCATTCTTGTGAAATGAACTTGTTTTTCGCTTGTTGGTTTACAAGTATGTTTGTTCATTGTTTGTGATTGATTGGACTTGATATGACATTCGGTTGGCTCAGGTACCACTTCTGATATGGGAATACTAATGGTTCGCTTGGGTACAATGTCTGGTACGGGAACACTAACGGTTGGCTCGGGTACCACGCCTGGTACAGAAATTCATAATGGTTGGCTCGGGTATCACGCCTAGTAAGGGTTGTTTTAATTGCATTGTTGTGTTCTTTTGATGGTTCCATGAGTGGACTGGGTTGTACTTTTTGACTGTGAGTATTGCATATGGTCCATGAGAGGCCGGGTGGTTATATCTAATTGTAATATTAGTCTTAGTGTAGGCTGGATTGCATGTCTAACACTTAGGTGATGTTAGGGGGATCCTTGGTGGGTCTGGGCTATGTAAAAAGGTATATGTTGTATTCTTTGAGTATGGTCAATGGTTGCTATTTGGTTCATGTGCTACTAAGCTAAGGAAGAGACTTATAGTCTAGTTATATTGTTTGCTTGTTCACATGTTTTTTGTACCTTACTATATTTTGGTTTATTGCTCATATTCTATTTATTGGAGTTGGCTGATGATCCTACAAGTACACTGTGTTAAATACTGATTCTGCACTTGCTTTTATTTTTGTGAGTACAGGAAAACTTCTGACGGCTGACACGCGACCTCACATGTAGTCTCTGCATTTCCAGATTGCAAGGGTGAGCTACTTCGGTCGAGCTACCCTGTTACCTTCTTTTAAGTTATAGCCCAATTGTTTTAGGCTTAAACTCTCTCTTGTTTTATTTGGGGTTGCATCCCCGTATTCTAGACGATTAGTAGTATATTTTGGTATGGTGACTTTCAGGTTCTAGGGAGGATTTTTCTGCAGAATTTATGATGTTAGTGTTTGAGATATTGAATTGCTAGTTTATTTTTTTGCACACTGGTTTTAAGCTGTTAGATTATGCTAAGAGTCGATTATTATTGGTTCTCTCATCCGGGGGTTGAATGGGTGCCACTCACGACGGGTTGGATCGTGACAAAGATGGTATCAGATCCTTGGGTTCGTTGATCTCATCGTACCAAAACGATTCTAGTAGAGTCTTGCGGAATGGTACAGAGACGTCTGTACTTTTCTTCGTGAGGCTATAGGACTTTAGGAAAACTATATTTTCTTTTTTCCTTCATGCTATAACTTGATTCCAATTGGTATCTGGTGATACGAATTGGTATCTAACTCTTTCACTCTTCTATCCGCAGATGGTTAATACGAGGAACAATGGAGCGAGGGCAATGGTCCCAGCAGTGGGCTCGGCTGTCAAAGGTAGAGGAAAGGGTAAGGGCAAGGGCCGAGGTAGAGCAGCACCCGCTAGGGGTGGAGCTCAGGAAGCTGTAGAAGCACATGAGGCAACCCCTCCCCCGCCCCAGGATCGGTTGAAGAGGAAGTCGAGGTTGCTTTTGAAGAGGGTGTAGAGCAGGCGGAGGCAGCACTGGCTGGAGGTGCAGGCCTTCCCCATATCTCACCTAAGGCAATTCAGCAGGTGTGGTCCTTTTTTAGGGGGATGGTTGGTGCTGGAGCCAATCCCACAGGTATGGCAGATCAGGTTATGGGTGCTCAGCTAGCGGTTACTACATCTTCTAGAATGGATGTAGTGTTGGGCACAGGTGACTTTTTTAGATCAATGCTAAGTCCAGTTATGACAAGAAATGAGCACGAGATGCTGATCAAGTTCCTCAAGTTGAAACCTCCTACATTTCAGGTTACTGAGAAAGGAGATGCCTATAAGTTCATATTGGACTGTTATGAGAGGCTGCACAAGCTGGGCATTGTGCAACAACATGTGGTTGAGATCATCACTTTTTAGCTGCAGGGTGATGCTAAGCAGTGGTGGAGGTCTCGTGTGGAATTTTGGTCATCTGCTTTGCCTCCACTGACTTGGGAGAAGTTTCTACTCTCTTCTTAGAGAAGTATGTACCTCGTACTTTGAGAGATCGCAAAAAAGGAAGAGTTCCTGGCTCTGGAATAGAGTAGCATGTTAGTCTTCGCTTATGAGGCCAAGTTTCATGCGTTGTTTCATTTTGCTACATAGTTATTGGGTACTGAAGAGGAGAGGGTTCAGTTGTTTGTGAAGGGTCTGAACACTGATTTTCAAGTGTTGTCTGTACAGATGACTTCAACATGGAGAAGCTTCAATGAGGTCACCAATTATGTGAAGAAGTTAGAAGGGGTTAAGCAGGTCGGGAAGGCTAAAGTGTTAGCCAAAAAGTCCCGGAATGAGGGGAATTTCAGTGGTTCATACTCTAGGGGTCATCATCAGCATGCGTGCTCTGCCCGTCCTATTCAGTCGGCTCTGCCAGCTATCACAGGTGGTCATCCGGGAGCTAGTCAGCAGTTTTCAACTCCTAGAGGCAAAGGAGTTTCTTACACATGTACCAGCAAGCCTACACTTCATCGTTGTTGTTTCCATTGTGGTGATCTGGTCCACTTTAAGAGGGAGTGCTCTCACAGACAGACTGGTAATCAGGCTCAGCAGCAGTCCAAGGATATGGTTCCAGCAGGTAGAGGTGGTTATGCTAGAGGTCGTCCAAAGGGTGGGCGAGGTAACTTTCAGGGAGGTTAGAGAGATAGAGGTTATGGCGGTGTGGGCAGGGGTGCGGCGCAGCCAGCCAAGGAAGTTGCTCAAATTGATGATCGGGCTTACTGCTATGCTTTTCCAGGGAGATCTCAGGCGGAGGCATCAGACGCGGTGATCATAGGTATAATTCTTGTCTGTGATAGGATGGCTTCTGTACTATTTGACCCAGGATCTACTTATTCTTATGTGTCTGTGAACTTTGCATTGGGTTTGGATTTGATATGTTGTGTCCTTGATTCCCTTATCTATGTGTCTACCCTGTTGGAGAGTCGGTGATTGTGACTTATGTTTACCGTACTTGTTCAGTGATGTTTGTGGGGTTACAGACTTAGGTAGATTTGGTAATTCTGGATATGGTAGACTTCAATGTTATCTTTGGCATGACCTGGTTGTCTCCTTATCATGTTGTATTGAATTGTAATGCTAAGACTGTGGCTCTAGAAATTTTGGGTAAGGATAGACTAGAGTGGGAAGGTGTGTACAGGCCTAAGCCGGTTAAGATCATATCGTTTGTTCAGGATAGGAAACTAGTAGGGAGAGGGTGTTTGGACTTCTTGTCTCATCTCTGAGATGATAATGTGGAGTCCCCATCAATTGAGTCAGTTTCGGTTGTGTCAGAGTTTCAGGAGGTGTTTTTGGCGGATTTGCCTTGTATGCGCCGGCAGCATTCATGAGTTTGATGAATGAGGTGTTTAAGTCTTATTTGGATTCATTCGTCATCGCGTTTATAGATGATATTTTGATCTACTCCAATAGTAGGGAAGAGCATGCTGAACATCTCTAAATTGTGTTGGATATTTTGAAGCACCAGAAACAGTATGCGAAGTTTTCCAAGTGTGAATTTTGGTTAACTTCAGTTGCCTTCTTAGGGCATGTGGTGTCAGAAAAGGGGGTGATGGTAGATCCCCAGAAGATTGAGGCAGTTAAGAATTGGGCCCGGCCTAACTCTGTGACCGAGGTGAGGAGTTTTGTAGGGCTTGCAGGTAATATCGCAGGTTTGTCAAGGATTTTGCGTTCATTGCTACTCACTTGACAAGGTTGACTCAGAAGGAGGTACCGTTTGTATGGTCCAACAAGTGTGAATAGAGCTTCCAAAAGCTCAATACACTTCTTACCACAGCTCTCATCATTTCATTGCTAGTTGAGGGTAAGGATTTCCTTGTATATTGTGATGCTTCACATTTGGGTTTGGGTGATGTATTGATGCAAGACAGGAATGTAATAACATATGCTTCTAGACAATTGAAGGTCCGTGAAAAGAATTATCCAACCCATGACTTGGAGTTGGCAGCGGTTGTTTTTGCACTCAAAATTTGGAGACACTATCTCTATGGGATCAAGTGTGAAGTATTCACTGATCATCGCAGTCTACAACATGTATTTACTTAGAAGGACTTGAATCTGAGATAGAAGAAGTGGATAGAGTTGTTGAAGGATTATGATGTGACAATCTAATACCATCCGGGTAAGGCTAATGTGGTGGCAGACACATTTAGCTGGAAGACCATCAGCATAGGCAGTTTGGCTTGTTTGGGGTGTCCAAGCGACCATTGACAAGGGCGATTCGGGCCTTAGAATCTAAGTTGATGCACTTGGGTATCTCAAAACAGGATGGAGTGTTGGCCAGTGTTGATATCAAATCCACATTCATAGAGGAGATAAATACTAAGCAATTTCAGGATGCACAGTTGAGCAAGCTTCGAGGAAAGGTAATATTTGGAGAAGCCAGGGATGCCACATTGGACTCTGACGGGGTGATGAATTTCAAAGGAAGGATTTATGTTCCTCGGGTTGATGATATAATTCAAAAGGTATTGGCAGAGGCTCATGGTTCGCAGTACTCAATTCACCCTAACGTAATCAAGATGTACAGGAATTTGAGGCAACTTTATTAGTGGCCTGGGATGAAAAGGGACATAGTTGATTTTGTGTCCAAATGTAAAAATTGTCAGCAAGTCAAATATGAGCACCAAAGGCCTGCAGGACTACTTTAGAGGATGCCTATTCTCGATTTAAAGTGGGAAAAGATAGCCATGGATTTCGTGGTAGGTCTTCCAAAGACTTTGGGGAAGTATAACTCAATCTGAGTCATTATGGACTGGCTAACCAAGTCAGCTCATTTCATTCCGGTCAGGGTGGACTATAATTCATAGTAGTTGGCTAAGATCTATGTGAAGGAGATCGTGAGACTGCATGGGGTATCATGGTCCATCATTTCAGACAGGGGTATGCAGTTTACCTCTAAGTTCTAGGTAAGTTACATGAAGAGTTGGGCACTCAACTCACTTTCAGCACAGCTTTCCATCCTCAGACAGACGGTCAGTCGAAGAGGACAATCCAAGTGTTGGAAGATATGTTGAGAGCATGTGTGATTGACTTTGGAGATCATTGGGACCAGTTCCTGCCATTGTGTGAGTTCTCATACAATAAAAGCCACAACTCCAATATCGACATGGCACCATTTGATGCACTGTATGTGAGAGGTTGTAGATCCCCTATAGGGTGGTTTGAGGTAGGCGATGTGAAGCCTCTGGGTGTAGACTTGGTAAAGGAAGCACAGGAAAAAGTAAGGGGCATTCAGGCCAAGTTGCTAGCAGCCAAGAGCAGGCAGAAGGAATACGCAGATCGCAAGGTAAGAGACATGGATTTCCAGGTTGGTGAGCAAGTACTATTGAAAGTGTCACCGATGAAGAGGGTTATGCATTTCGGTAAGAAAGGCAAGCTCAGCCCTCGATTTATCGATCCATTTGAGGTTCTCGAAATGATAGGGCCAGTGACCTACAGGTTAGCACTGCCGCCCAGTTTATCCGGTGTCCATCCAGTATTTCATGTATCCATGTTGAAGCGGTACCATGAGGATGGATATTACATTATTAAGTGGGATCAAATATTACTAGACAAGGATCTTCAGTATGAAGAGAAACCGATTGTGATTCTTGATTGGGATGTCCAAAAGTTGAGGACAAAAGAGATCAAATCGGTGAAAATTCAATGGAAGCATCGTCCGATTGAGGAAGCCACTTAGGAAACCGAGAAGGACATGCGGGACAAGTACCCTCACTTGTTTGAGGATTCAGGTACTAAACTTTCACTCTTTTATTCTCTCTATTTTTTGGGTTTGTTCATTCGAGGATGAATCGAATGAACAAATGGGTAAATTAGTATCTGTTATATGACCGAGTTTGTCATTACGGGTAAACTTTTCATGCCAAGTTTAGAGTTAGAAAACTTCTGGGTTTGGGATTTGAAAATTCTGGGCTAGGCTAGTTTCGGTCAGTTTTGGAGTGAGGTATGGTCTAGGGCAATACGGGTAAGGATTGGGTAATGTGCTTTGTATTGAGCTATTTTTCCTTGTAGCTAAGACATAGAGGAGTCCAGGGGACTTTTTGGATGTGAATTCGGGTAAGTAGAACTCTCGGTATAAGGGTTAACATGAAAGGGTTATTCCAGACGTCAGAAAATTAAGTGTGTTGTAAAATGGGCACTTTTGGGGAACTTTATGAATTTTTGTCCCATGTCAACCACACAGCGGTTGACACATTGCTACAGGAACCTCCGCTATAGCAGAGAAATTACCGCTATAAGGGAAGTCATCATCGGTCAGCACTACTATAGAGTACCACTATAGCGGAGAATGAACCACCATAGCAGATGAGTCGGGATTTAATGCAGAAAACTTTCCCAAAACGTTCAGTTTTCATCAAGAACGTTTTGGGAGAAGGGAAAGGCAATTTTGGGCGAACCTACTCCATTTTCCACCATTTTTCATCTCAAATGTAAGGATTATACTCCTATAACTTAGTACTATCATTCCTATGGAGTAGAATTACTAGTTGGGAACTTGGGGAGATATTTGGATTGACCTAGGAATGGTAGAATCCAGAAAAAGGGTATTCTAGGGCATAGAAGTTCTTGGGTCTTGTTAATTATTGTTGGGTTATGATCATTTAGCCATAATTCTCTAAACTTATCCATAAAAATGATAGCATTAGGTGAATTGATGGTGGAAAAGGAGTGGAATGATCATAGTTTGGCCTGGAGATTGGAATTTTTGCATAATCCGGGTATTTTAGGCCAGAAAATGATTATAGTTATTGTATGTTTGTTTTTAGACCAAGAACAAGCAAGAATTTCGGAAAGCGGGAAGGCTCCGGTTCAGTAGAGCTTTTGAATAATTTGAGGTAGGTGATGGTTTCTGATTCCCAATGTGCATTATGTGTTCATGTACCATTATTTAGTATTGTTTGAGTTGCATGCTTAGGGAATAAAATGTGAATGTCTAATTGTCCGGTTATCAGTCTTGTGAAATGAACTTGTTTGTCGCTTGTTAGTTTACAAGTATGTTTGTTCATTGTTTGTGATTGATTGGACTTGGTATGACATTCGATTGTCTTGGGTACCATGCTTGGTATGGAAATACTAATGGTTGGCTCGGGTACCACGCTTGGTATGGGAATTCATAATGGTTGGCTCAGGTACCACACCTGGTAAAGGTTGTTTTAATTGCATTGTTTTATTCTTTCGATGGTTTCATGAGTGGACGTGGTTGTACTTTTTGACTGTGAGTATTGCATATGGTCCATGTGAGGTCGGGTGGTTATATCTAATTGTGAGGTTGGTCTTAGTGTAGGCCGAATTGCATGTCTAACACTTAGGTGATGTTAGGGGGATCTTTGGTGGGTCCGGGCTATTTAAAAAGGGTATATATTGTTGTCTTTGAGTATGGTCAATAGTTGCTATTTGGTTAATGTGCTACTAAGCTAAGGAAGAGACTTGTAGTCTAGTTATATTGTTAGCTTGTTCACATATTTTTTGTACCTTACTATGTTTTGGTTTATTGTTCATATTCTGTTTATTGGAGCGGGCCGATGATCCTACCAGTACACTGTGTTGTGTACTGATTCTGTACTTGCTTTTCTTTTTGTGAGTACAGGTAATCTTCTGACGGCTGACACGCGACCTCACCTATAGTCCTGGCATTTCCAGATCACAAGGGTGAGCTACTCCGATCAAGCTACCCTGTTATCTTCTTTTAAGTTGTAGCCCAACTGTTTAAAGCTTAAACTCTCTCTTATTTTATTTAGGGTTGCATCCCCGTATTTTAGACGATTAGTAGTATATTTTGGTACGGTGACTTTCAGGTTCTAGGGAGGATTTTTCTGCAAAATTTATGATTTTAGTGTTTAAGATATTGAATTGCTAGTTTATTTATTTGCACACTGGTTTTAACCTGTTAGATTATGCTTAGGGTCGATTATTTTTAGTTCGCTCATCTGGGGTTGGGTTGGTGCCACTCACGGTGGGTTAGGTCATGACATCGGCTCTGGTCTAAGTTGGCATTTAGTGCCAGTTCTGTCCCTAAGTTAATGCGTGATAAACTTGGTATCAGAGCAACATCATATCCTAAGAGTCTGCGCTTGTGTCTAGTCTTGATTAAGGGTGTGATCTGTACCACACCTACTATTAAGAGGCTATAGGGCATTTAGGATTGGTTACTATTCTTTCATCTTTCAGATCATGCTATAGAGGTGAGTCCTAATAGTTGATTCATCTAAATCATGCGATAGAGGTTGTGGTTGTTAGATATCAGTAGATCACGCAGAATTAGAAGTGACCGGCTCCAATTTGAGGTGTTATAGTATCTCCAAAAGCATTGTCAAGATGTATGAAGTACGTTCCAGTTTAAAATATGATTATTTGATGTGAATAGCCTTGTGAGGCTCAATGGGATATTACTAGCTCTAAGTGGCCCTAGTATGTTTTTTGGATGTTTTAGCAGGTGTGGGATAGTCCAATTTGTAGAGGAGACTTTGCCAAAATTCAAAGGATTTCTAGGCATAATCTTGCATGCTATCCACATCGAGGATGAATATTCCTAAGGGGAGAAGGATGTAACACCCTGTGCTTTCAATATTATCTATTATCTTATGTCGAAGGCTTACGAGCCAATAGTTGAGAGTTTTATTATAACACTCTGTCTGTTCGGAGACATCCGATTTAAATTAAATTTGGATAAAATATATTTTGTATTCTCTTCCCGAATACTTTGATATTTACGGAGAATTTTAGCCATGATATATTAGTGTATATATTAAAGTTTTACAAGATTCTTATAAATATTTTAGTGATGATATAAGGTCTAGCTAAGTAAAGAAATTTGAGGCGATAAATTTAAAATAATCTCATATGTGGTTGACTTAGAACGTGCATATCTCCCTATCTATAAAGAGTTAAATAGCATACTACCTATCAATTTAAAGGTATTTGAGTCTAGTTTCTGGAAAAATAAACCTTGTCAATTAGAATTTAGAAAGATTATGTGTATTTTATCATGAACATACGTAATACCCGAGTGCATAGGGGATATGGATCCTACCAAAGAGGAAAGTGGATAAGAGTGGTGTTGACCCCACCACTTCCACGTGGAAGTGGTGGAGGAGTGCAGCAGCCTTAGTAGAAAATTATCTACTAATTTAATTTAGTCTAGCACCTAATTGTTAATTAGTAAAATATATATTGTAGTTATCTTACTTTTTTTCGGTCAAACCCCCTCTCCTTGTATATATGATAACTATAGAAGGATAGCAACACTTTTTACCCATTTTCTTCTTTGGTTAGAATGTTATAGGTGCTGCAAATATATATAGATATATATATATATATGTTCACTCGCAAGGGTGAAGTGGGGGGATTCAAATCATGTATCACGGTAATATCAAAGGAAGACGGAGAAGTAAATTTCCTTATTGTGTTGTTGAGTTCGGATTCGAGATTAAATACCCTAAAGGAAGGGGCTAATTTATCTTAATTATTCTTAAAAAATCAAGGTATATCCTTCATCCTTTCTATTATTTACGAGATTATATTTATATTCTAGTTAAGTTTTATAAGAAGAACTCACGGGACAGTGTTCAAAAGCTGAGAATTTGAGCTTATATAATTAGTTGAGTGGTGTAAGGATATAACGCATCAGTTAAAATATGCTTCATTATAATTCTTTTTGTTACTTTTTAATGCTCTCTTAGATTATCACTTATTTTATATTACAATTTTGTTCCATCCTCAATTAATTTTAAAGGCAATATTGTTGAAGTTGAAGCTAAGGATTAACAGAGAAAATTTTGAAAGTAAAGTACTAAAAATAGATTCTGATGAATGCATATCTTTTTTTGGCTATGTATTATGTGTTACTTTTAAATTTGGTTTGTCTTTGTATTATGGTTAGTGTTAAGAAGTAGTAAATCACATTTTTGTTATATGTTGCATCTTGTGTAAATTACATGTAGATAATTTCTACATAATGATAATGCTATATTGTGGAGTAAGGATGGAATTATTAAGTTTGACCTCATAGAAAGTTCATAAGATAGTTTCGGAAAGCGGGGAAAGAGAAGAGTATGATGATACACCATTTATTTCATATTTGCCGAGCTTGTTGCTCGTTAGTTATTGTTCTGTAAATGGCATTGATATGTCTCTTGGTTAGCTGCTTATACTGCCATATATGATTTTATGTGATAGATAAAGATTTGCATTTACGGTCATTGGCAGTAAGACGTAAGAGAAAAAGTCCACAAATAAGGTATATTAAGGCTATCCTTTCTTCTCGGCATGATTTTGTAGAGCATACGAGCGATATGGCTAGTATATTATAGACAAGCTATTTATAATTGTAGTGGTTGATTGTGTTGGCTGCCTGAGTTGACATATTTATCCCTTGTCGGGACTCTTATTCTATGGATAGCGACCTCTTGCTAGACACGACTTAGATTACAGGTATAGGCCGTTTATAGCTTATCTTGCTCACATTTGGGGCTGCTTAAGTATTTTTATTGTTTAGGCTATTTGATTCTTTATTTTTTCCCTTGGGGCTATTGTGATGAGCTGCAAGAATTTTACTTGTGCCTTCGAGGCTGTATGCAGGTTGCCTAAAGGGCTATTGAAGTTTATTAAAGCCTATGAGCTATTTTGATTGTCTAAGGGGCTATAATAAAGCATGTTCACTCATGGGCTATAAGGTTTGCCAAAAAGGCTAGATTAAGGCATTCGAGCCAAAGAGTTGCCTACAGGGCTATAATGAAGCTTGTTCACTCACGGTCTATAAGATTTGCTTCAAAGGGTTAGGCCTATGGGCCAAAGAGTTGCCTATGGGGCTATACTAAAGCATGTTCACTCACGAGCTATAACATTTGCCTAAAGGGTATAGATTGAGGCTCATGGGCCAAAGAGTTGCCTTCAGGGCTATATATATATATATATATATATATATATATATATATATATATATATATACAGTAGCCTTCGGGCTATCTAGATGTACAGTTGTCATTAAGGCTACGCAGATATACAATAGCCTTCGGGGCTATACAGATATATAGTTTGCCTTCGGGACTAGACAAATATACAGATGGCCACAGGGTCAGGTGGGTGCCAATAGGGGTATGTAGATTGATTTTGCACCTCACAAGCTTATGGGGGCCCGGGTAGGTGGTATTGATTATTGTTTGTACCTGTCGATCTTATGGTGGCTGATCAGGTTGTTGTTTGATTATTGTTCATGATTTGTTCCAGGAAACATTAGGTTTTATTATGATTATTCTCGACTTTTCTTCCCAAGTACGTTTTGCATTTGATGATATCATATTAGTTCAGTTCAGTTAAGCTGATTGTTGGTTTAGTTATAGTTTTAAGGATAAAGTTATGAAGATGTAAATACATTCTACCTAACCTCTGACTCTCTATCGGAGTATCTATAGTAGTTTATGATATCAGTTCAGCTACTTATAGATTCAAGGTCGATAAGTACATTCAGGTTGTCTTTTGCCCCTTATCTATATCTACATTCAGTACTTTATGATACCTGCTTAGTTATTATTCACCTTACATACTCAATACATTATTTTGTACTGACGCCTCGACCCTGGGGATGCTGCATTCATGCCTACAAGTCTCAACAGACGACCAGATAGGCCTTCCCAGTAGCACGGTCGAGCTCCAATAGGTTGGCTAGCTCCTTTCTTCAGAGTTGCCAGAGTTTTTGAGGTTTATTACTTTGGTTGTAAGTAGCTTTGGGATAGGTTAGGGCCCTGTCCCGGTCAATTCTATTACTCTTAGATGCTTGCAGACTTTGAATTGTATAGACGTGCATCATCGGTTGTGTTGTCCCTGTTACTTTGTCCTTTTAGCATAGCGTCCTGTCGGCCTTGACGCATATGCTACATATGCTCTATTTATATATTTCTAGATATCATGGTGGCCTCGATGACTCGCACAAGATTTAGTTTCTGTTCTATATGAATTGCTAGGATTAATTGAGTTTATTACATGCTATGTTAACAGGGGTCTCGCCAGCCGATGGCTTATTTTTTAGCCAAGATATACTTATTTATTTTCTTGATTTTCTGGCCGGTATCATACTGGTAGCATAGTTATCCAGCAAGGGTCGGTTTAGGTCGAAGTTGGCATCTGGTGCCAGTTGCGTCGTTAAGTTGGGGCATGACATTTGATTAGAACTTTCCTTCTCATCATCAAGAACAGTCTTTTTTTCATGGACAATTGCAAAATTCAATCCTTGAAGACAAAACACTTCTCAACAGGGTGTCCCACAAGCCTATGATACTTGCAATAGTTCAGGATGTCAGTTTTTCAAACTTAATTGGGTCGCTTTATCTCTGGTAAATCAATGAGATTTATCTTAAGGAATTCATCAAAAATCTCAGGGACATCAGAATCGAGGAAGGGGTTTCCCTTTCCTGCTTCTCCTTCAAGGTCAACTTCCAATTCAGAAGAAGTCATTTTCACACTCTACTTCTTGCTCACTTTCATTTAAAATTCACAGGCGATACGGTGACATTTATGCACTCTTTGTTGTCATTCTTGGGTATAAACTTGCTCCATTTTTTGGGTTCCTTCTTGTCCTTCCTTTGTGAGGGTCATATACAAGCATCACTACTTTCCAGCGGAAGACATACTCAACTTCATGTCATGAACACGGATAGCTAGATCTTTAAAGGACTTTCACACAATTCTTTATAAGATATAGAGAAGCCCCCAGTTTATTCCTTGGATACACATTTCTATTACAGAGGCTTCATTGAGCCTATCTTTGCAGTTTAGGCTTGCATTTCTTCATCGATTGATGAAATCGAAAATTGGTTCATCCTTCCTTTGGTGAGTATTTGTGAGTTCCACCATGCTCATCGTACGTCTTGTGCTATAGAAGCAATTGAGGAGATCATGCTCTACTTGCTTCCAACTAGGGATATAATTGGGCTCGATATCTGTGTACCAATTAAAGGCATTCTCTTTTAGAGAGCGGATGAATTGCTTGACAAGATAGTCTCCATAGTATTTTAAGCTTGAAAACTAAGTAGTATGACCCTTAGATCACTTAGAAATCATTTGGGGTGAGTTCTGGGTCTAACAGAAGTTTTGGGCACGAGAAATAGCCAATGCATCGCGCAGGAAGGTCCATGCATTGGGGTATGTGCCACATCCATCATTAAACTTTAAAATAATTGGAAAGGCGTTATGGGCCTCGCGACGCACCTCTGTTTAGTGCTACAAGGTGCGCCTATGTCACGCCCTGAGTTACCCCCCGGACGTAACACGGGACCTAGGACCACAAGTGGTCCCAAGCTAACCCTTGGCCTTAGCATAACTTAAACATAACATAGACAATCATAGAGAAAGCATAAACCGAAGCGATAAGCAAGCTAAATCATAATAAAGATCAAGGTCTAAGAATATCAAAATCTAAAAATCAAACACCGACTATCTAGTTATGTCTGAAAAAGCCTCTAAAACTGACATAATGAGTGTCTGGGACAAGACCCCAGCTAACTCTACATACTGAATGAAAGTCATCAAGCTAACTAACAATCATAACTAGCCCTCGAATGATAAGGACTCACCAACTCTGATTGGAAATCCTGCTGGGTCTAGCCATGAGTCTGGGAGCGAGCATCTGAATCTACGTCATGAAATGATGCGCACAAAGAGGTATACAGTCAGTACTATGGAATATACTGAGCATGTGAGATATGCATAATCCATAGTAAAACATGCTTAAAACATAACTAAAGTTGAAATGATGTAATAATAGTAATATTTGTAATGTAATGACTCAATGCAATATCATAAGCTAAAAACATATTTATATTCGTAAAGCATAAGTAGTGAGTCTAAAATCTAAAAGCAAAGAGTCAAATACATTCATATACTTAAAACTGTTTCTGTAGGAGATTCTTATAATCGACATAGACCATATGAGCTACATGGAATAGAGTGTGCTACTCTACACTGAAAAAGGTTGCCCTAACCATCCAAGGTTAGAACCATATATATAAGGATCCTGAAGTGAGCCACAGAGGGAAACCTACGGTTCATAACTAATAAGGACATATCTAGATATCAAAACTGTTCATAACTAATGAGGACATATCTAGATGTCAAGATCATTTGTAAAGCATATGGACATATCTAGATGTCATGCTATTTATAGATTCATAAGTCTTAAAAACATAGCATAGTCATAGTTCAAAACATATTTTTTTCTAAAATTCATAGCTTGAAGAACTAGGCATGCAAATTTCATAAATAACTAAGGTCATGTTATCTAAACATGTCAATTTACTTGAAATCATGAAATAAAGTGAGATCATGCTAAAAATCATCCCCAACTCAGGGGCTCTTAGAAATACTTGTAGAATCTCATGAAAAATCATGCATAAGGGTTTAGAGAGTATATTTCAATACAAGTAAATTAGTTTCATAGAAACATTTATCATTGGGTAAGAACCCTAATTTCTCATATTCATGAAATCAAAGTAAAATTATAGGTTTTGGGCATAAGGGTGAAAGGAGACGCTTATTGAATACCCATGTACCTGAACCCAAAGCTTTTCTTAGCCAAAATTTGAAGATGGAGACTTGGAGATGAAACCCTAGACCTTGGAGCTTGAGAGAAGAATCATTCTCTTTCTTGTGGAGCTTGAATTGAGAGAATGAATAAAAAAACTAACTAAGTGGGACTAAACCCCCTTTAATTTTGCCTAAAATGACTTAACTTAGGAGTTAAAAGAGTGGAGAATTACAAAAATATCCCAGGGATTTAAATCTGAAAAATTGATAAAAATTATTGGCCCAGGTTCCACGGACGAAGTCTACGGCTCGTAGACAGAACCATGGACCATAATTGGAGTTCGTGGTTTTATGGCCAAGATGACATGCTATGGGTCTGATTTTCATGGGCAAGGTCTATGGCTCGTGGAATATTCCACAGACCGTACAAACCTCCCGTGGTTTCAGAGGAAATAGGTGACCCTCAGTCAGATTTTCATGAGGGAAAACCACAGATTGTGGTCTCATCCACGACCTGTGAATCCCGGTCATGGTTTCAGACCTGAGGAGGGGTTCTGCCGAACTCATTCCACGAGGCTTATTCACGGCTCGTGGTCCCATCCATGGCCCGTGGATTGTGCCCGTGTATCTTGAAAATTTAAGAATTTTCAGAAATTCTAAGTTTGCAAGTTGGTTCAAATTCTAGGGTGTTACAGCCTGTGTGTTTTCCAGGGGTAATGTTTTTCCCAACTCCGTCTAATTAAGGTAAATTTAGTTCTTTTACCCCCAACAAACCCCCTAGCACGACTACTAATCCCCTATAACGTCTGACAATTAGTAATTTCATCGATCAAATTCTCTCAACTCCTCTACCAAGTTCATAAGTCAGAAGTTCCTCCAAATCAAGGTCTAGGACTCCAAGCAAGGTTTCTCCGAGATTTCTCTATGTATCAGGTATGTAAGGCTACCCATAGTGTGGGAACTCTATTCTTCTTCACGCCCTATTATCTAAAGGTTCAGTTTTAGAAAGATTCAAGCTAGGATTTTTACCCAAAGTTCTCCATTTGAATTCCTTACTCCTTGAGTTGATTGTTATTAAAATCTAGTTACGAAGAAGTGTTGAATACTATGATATTGCGTCCTCTCTTGCATTGTAATCTGTGATAGGATAATCTAAGCCTCAAAAATACATATGCCAGCATACGATAGGATCATTTTGCAAGTACGGTGACTCCTCTTTTAGACCAAAAGAGGCTCAGTTTGGATCCATAGTTAATTAAAAGGTTTAGTGGTTGCAAATATTATCCTACACCATAATATCTTAATCTACAGACTTAGAAGAGCGGATTCGGATTTGGTAAAAGAAGATTTGTATGAACTTAAGGTGTTAACCCTTGTTTGATAAATTCATATTAGGAATAATAAAATTTACTTGCCATAATGGGTCGTTCATATTATCAATAACTCATATAGTTGTGAAAGCATCATTTGTAGATATATCATTTATGACCTCAGAAGAGAATGAGTGATAATGCAGGAGACTAAGTACATATCAATAACCCAAAGTACATGCAGTTGTGTGATTAGAGAGTAATAAAGCAATCTATTGTGGGTACACAATCTTAGTATTTTAGTCTCATAAGTTTTACAATCATATTTATGTTCTGCAATTTAGTTTAGTTATAATCATTCTCTATAACTTTACAGAATTGAATTTGGCTTTAAGTCTAATAGTCGTATCGATAGTAAAGTCTTTTTGGAGTTATCTCAAATTTCATGTGGATTCGACTCCATCTTAATTGGGTTACTATTATTGCATATGATCGCGTTACATCGTTCCACGGTGTATCTTGAGCATATCAATGATGCAAAGATTGAGAATTCAGTGTATATTAAAGAACTAGAAGATACTTCAAGAATTCTTTTGTGTTGTTTGTTCTTATGAACAAATCATCCAATGTTGGGACTAAATCCCCTAAACTTTGAAATAAATCAAAAATTGATGTGAGTCATTCATCTACCATGTGATGTATTAAATTAATGCATCGTTAGTCAAAATCATGTTTTCTTATTATTATTTTAAATCAAAATCATCATTTTCAGTTTCAAAATTCAAACTCTAATTGTTTACTGTGAGTTGTTTGACAAAAGCGAAAGAGGAAAAAAGAAAATTTACCTGAGAAAATTTGCAGTAACAACAAAGAGAGAGAAGAGACATGTTTAAAGACGATTGTCAATAATGACACAATGATAGTGACTTCGAAGAGAAGAAGAAGCAGAAGTCGCACCACTGAAAAGAGATAAGAGGAAGAGGCACAAAGATTTTTTTTTTATTTGAATGACAATTTTCCTTTTTGATTTTTGAAATAAAAGGGTTGGGGTGGGTTAAAAATGTGGGTGAGTATTTTTTGTATGTTATAAAAGTTTAATAAATTTTAAATATTATATTTTTGGCTCCCATTTAATTATATCCTGTTTGGTCAAGCTTTTTAAAAAAAAGTGCTTATTTTTAAAAATTGAGATGCTTGGCCAAATTTTTGAGAGAAAATGAGTACTTTCAGAGAGTAGCAAAAGCTATAAAAGTAGTTTTTTCCTAAAAGCACTTTTAAGGAAAAAAAACTTAAAAGCTTGGTTAAACACTAATTGCTTTTTAAAAGTATTTTTAAAATTTATTGACCAAACACAAACTGCTTCTCACCAAAAGTACTTTTTTTTAAAAAAAAAACTTTTTGAAAAAACACTTTTCAAAATAAGCTAATTTTAGAAGCTTGGTCAAACAGGCTATTAGACCTAATTTATTTTCATTAAGATTAAGATGTCTGAATCTGAATGCATATTCGAGTGATTAAGATATTGTCTTTAGATCTAAATACTGAATGATTAAAACTATTTATTTTTCAACATCTGAGTGTGCATACTTTATTTATATCTAAACATAATAAATATACAATTCAAATAAAAATTAAATAGATATTAGCAAAATATAAATTTAATAAAGAGAAAAGGATAAATATACCCCTCGTTAAAAATGTGGTGCATATAGACCCATTTGTCTAACAAATACTGCATATATTATCTTTTTCATTAATAGATCTATTTTTATTAAATTTAAAAAAAATTAAAACTATTTTTTCAATTCTAAAAATGCCACGTGACTTTAAAAAATCATCTCACTCATTTTTTACCCCTTCAGGTCCGATCCAAAAAAATAAAATCAATCCTCTTCTACTCAATCATAAAATAGGTTTGGGTCAAAACTAAATAAATGAGGGATTGACTTTTTTTTAGTTTGGAAGGGTAAAGAAAATGGGTGAATAATATTTTAAAGGCACATGACATTTTTAAAATTAAAAAATCAGTTTTAGATTTTGTTATTTTAGTCTGTTAACAAAAAGGATAAAATATATACCATTTGTTAGACGATGAGGTATATATGCACCATTTATTAAACAATGAGGGAATCTATGCACCACTTCTTTAATAAAAGATATATCCTCTTTAAATCATAAAGTTGAGGGGTATATTTGTCTCTTTCTCCTTTAATAAAAAAAATTATTATTTGATTAAAGAAAATAAAACATTTATGTTTGCTAGTGATGGTGAAGATGATTTGTCGTGGTGGTGGTAATGGATAGTGTTAGTGGCTAGTAATGGTGACAGTGATAATTATGATGATGAAGGTGATTGAGATTGTAGTGACTAACATGTTGGTGACGGTTGGTAGTAATGATAGTGATAGAGATAGTGAAGTTGGTTAATGTTAATTAGTAGTTGGCCGTGTTGATGGGGGAAGGTGAAATATATGTGGTTGTTGACGATGTTTTGGTGGCATTGATGGCGGTTCTAATTGTGATAGTGGAGGTGGTTGGTAGTAGGGATTGAACAAGATGGTGATAGTGATGACAACGGCGACGGTGGTGATAGTAGATATAATTCTATTGATGAAGATGGTGAATGTGGTAGCGATTGACAATAGTAATTGGCAATGTGGTGATTGCTAGTGGTGGTTGTGATGACAGAGGTGGTTGGGGATGGTGGCTGACGACAGTAATGGTGGTGGTGGTTGTGATGGCAAAAGTGATAGCTGATGATTGTGGATAGAGTGGTGATGAAAATTATCCACACAAAAATCTGTCTTAATGTTATTAAGACTTTGTTTAAGATCTTAATGATTAAAGACCCATTTGACCATGAGAATTTTTTTTTTTTTATTTCTTTCACTTTATTTAAAAATCAACGTATGATCATGAAATTTTCAAATACAAGTTGAACTTCTATTTGAATTTGAAAAACACCCAAAAATCTGTTTTCACTTTCACTATATTTGCTTTTTCAAATTTTATCCTAATTTATTTATTTTTTATAAATAATCTAATTTAAATTATATTTCATATTTTTTTATAGAAAAAGTACATTCAAACAATCAAATATTATTTGCAAAAACTATAAGCACACACAACTTTATCTTTAACTCCAACTTCAATTTTTTTAAATAAAGTAAAAAATAATAATTTTATAATAAAATATAGTAGCTCGTAAATGAGATCTAATCTATGATATTATATATGACTAGTATTTGTACGCGCGTAATGCATAATATGGATTGAGTATTTTATTTAATTTAAATAACAAAATCAATTCATAACCGTAAACTTTCTTACTCAATTTTTTGTCTAAGCTTACATTGTAAGTAATTTGAGTATCTTGACATTTGATTTTCTCAATCTGATTGTAAAATATGCATTTATATTTTATGTGTCAAAACATGTTTCTCAAATCGTAAAACTCCAAAAATGTATACTGATATTTTATATTATATAATAGGTTAAAAAATTTACACTTTATTTCAACTCAAATTTTAGTTAAAATCATATCAATTGGTTAGGAGTACGTTCAATTTTTTTGTTAAAAATAAAAAAATCAACATATGTCTCAAGAAGATAATAATCTTATATCATATTTATCCTTATCACGATAGTTATTTAGGCTTTTGTTTACCTTTTAATTGCAATCTTTTATTGCAATCTTTCACACTACACTTTATATTTATGTCCAATAATATTAAATAAAAACACTTATGAATTAAAGTATCACAGCCTACGGAAGAAGAAATAAAGTTTTTTCAGTAGTAAACATATAAAAAACAGAGATGGTAAATTTTAATAAACACCACTTTCAAATTAATATTTTCATATTTTAGGGATTCCACCAAGACAAAGCTGAAAGATATAGAACAATATTACCTACATATTTTACATTAGAAACTCTAGAAAAAAAAATCAATGAAAAGAACAACAATAACAATGTACTTCAAATAATTAAATAATTTAGACTTACAAAAGAAAAGAAAGCAAAAATGTTAACAATTCAATCCAGTTATATAATTAGTATTTCACGATCATTTAAATTTTTGATAGGAGATTTAATTGTCAAACAAAAGAACTAAAACTTTGTTAATAATGAAATAAAGCAAGAAATGATATAACGCTATCTAATTTTGTGTGGCTAAACCTTTTTTTTTCTAGATCAATCATGTTAACCCATTTTTTGAGTGAAAAATCTTTGAATAATCTCCGATAATTTTTCACACATGATTTTAAATCACTCTACATGAAACTTTGTTGCATTATTGAAATTTAAAACAACTACATCTGTATTAGCATTGATAGTTATTTATTTATTTTCTTCAAAGATGAACTTCACACTGTATATAAAGTATGAATACTCAATATTGTTAATAAAAATATTTAGCACGAAAGAAATTAAATTAATGTACTTGAAAGCATGGACAATGAATGTATGTAAGTTAATAGAATGATAATTAGAAAAGGTATTTTTGAATTTGTAAACTCCTAAAATTCTTGTTTTTATAAATACTATACTAAGTATTCGCATAATGCACAAATATTATAAAGTAAGAAAACAAAAATTGAAAGTTAAATTTCATAGTATAATTTATGCGGCCATCACAGTAAAGAATCAAAGTACACTATTTTTTTAATAATATATAGGTACAATAATTAGTTAAAAGAAATTCTAACAAAGTAACTTTATTTGAATCATAATAATTATAACATTAAATGCATTTATTTAGCTAATTCATTCACTTAAGCTTTTATCTTTCATGGTAATCGAAGGTTTTATGTAGACTCCTACCTCGTTATATATTATGAAAAAAATAATTATAAATAAAATGAGGGGGACATAAAATTAAAATCTCCAAGAAAGAAAAAATAAAAATACCAGATACATGAAAGAAATCTATAGAGAACAAAAAATTCTCTTTGTATTCAGAGATCTGAATCTCCTATAATCCTCATAGCACGAAAAGAAAATTTAGCCCAGTGAAATACATTCAATAAAGTTGTCTGTTTAAGCCTAAACTTTGTATAGTAGTTAAAATAAGATCAGAGGTTACATACGAAAAAAAACTTATGACCTTTCGCCTTAATGCAGTATCGGCAGCTTGTCCACTAATAAAGTCTGATAGCTTTTCTTAAAAAATTGCTTGATTGATAAATAATTGTTTCATGAACTATATGACTCTATTTGAATAGAGTGTTTGTCATTTGATTCGCTTTTCAATAGCAACATTGAAAAATACATTACTGTCATGGGTGCATTAATTTATGTATAACAACAAATTTTGATAATATTTCATTTTTTTATTTTAAGATTTCATGATCCTTCATTTTGCTTGTCAATACTATCTAAGAATGAAGACATTGAGAATACTTAGTGGCCGTTTGGCCATGAAAACCAAATACCAAATTGGAGTTGGAGTTGAAGTTGGAGTTGGAGTTGTGTTTGGCCATGAATATAAATTAGAGTTGTTTTTGACTTTTTGTGAGAGAAGTGAAAAGTGAAAAAAGTGAAAACAATTTTTTCTTGTTTTTCAAATTTCGGAATTCAACTTGAAGTTGAATTCCGGAATTTTTCAAATTTTCATGGTCAAACACCATTTTCAGAATTCAACTCCGGAAAAAAGTAAAAAAAATTCATGGCCAAACGCCTACTAAATGATTATCTCTAAAGAAGAAGACATTGAGAACACTTAATGATTATCTGCAAAGCAAGCATCCAGCACTCATTATAGTCTTCATCATGTAAAATAAAATTATCTATATAAATTTTAATATTTAGCATATAATCAAGTTCTTGGTATCCTAAATAATTATAAATAAATTAAACTAATTAAAAATTTAAAAAGAAAAAAATAAATAAATTATTTTTTAATGTTAATCTTATGCAATACATATTTTATAAAAAATGTCAAAAATATTAAATTATTTATGCATTTGAGGAACATGATAATTACTTTACAATAATGGTAGAGTTAAAAATTTCACTAAGAAATGTATAGGATGTTGCATCGATGAATTATAACTTTCGTCTTACTTTTTCATTCTAAACTTTTACATACAAATATTTTGTTAATTTACTTTTTTACAAATAAAACAGATAGTAATTTATATTGAGTTTAGAACAACATTCAGGTAAATAAAATACAGGTAAATATTTACCTCAAGCATTGACATTCTTATTAAATTCGGTCATCTATAGCTTTGCATGCAGTTTATTTCTTTTTTTCTTGCTAACATATGAATATATACTGAAGTGAGAAGCATGTACCTAATATAATAACATTTCTGATATTATGTATCTGTAAAATACATTTTACTTTACTTACTTTCATTTTATTTGTGAGATACGTTTTTATCTTCATGTCTCCCTTTTATCTTACTTGAGAAAATACAATAATAACGACAATAACATAATCAATGTAGTTTCATAAAATGGCTACTTGAGAAAAGAAAAAAGAAGAAAAAAACAAGAATCAATAGAGTACAACTCATTTGAGAAGATCAAATAGGTTATCAGATGTTTTTTAATTCAGAATTTCAATTTAAATCACAACTTTCTCTACAAAAAATTATCTTGAAATTTGCTAAGATAAACAATGCCTCTATTATATATTTGATATTATTTTATAAAAACGGATAAATTTCAATGCACAAATCAATCTACATGCATGAAACTTAATTATGTAGGTGATCTTTCGTTCAATTATATTCACATCAAGCAAAGAAATTTTAATACCTCAATATATCGTTATAAAAGAATCTTATGATTGTATAATTGAGCCTTATGAAGATTTAAGGCTATTAGAACTTGAGTATTAAAAAGGGAGAAAATCACATTGTCAACATTGAGCAAAAAGCATTTTTGTTAATTAATCTTTTAATAATTGTTCACTCGATATTTATTTTTCATCTGAGTGAAAATGGATAAAAAAATTCATTGGACCATAGGAGGGAGGAACTGGATATATTTTGAAGACTTTCAAGCAAGATCAGTTGTTAAAATTTTCATTCAACAGTTAAAAAAATAAATTATTACATATCAAAATAAAATAATATTAAACATTGAATATATAAACTTTTAAGATAGATGGCAAATTGACTATATACATGAATTGAACAGCTAAAAGTGATCCTAAAGATGATCGACTAAATTTTATACTATGTAATGAGAATCAAAATGACAGAAACTAGTTTTACCCCCTTAACATTTTTTAAGTGATTTAATATCACCCTAAAAATATTACACCACCCTCACAATGGAGAGTGTATTACACACGTGTCACATCGTTGACACATCAGTGCCACATAAGAGCCACGTTGAAAATTATTATTCTAAAATAATAACCCACTAAATATGTAATAATAAAAATTAAAAAAAAAAAAAAGAATAACCCCCAAACCCCCACCCTCCCTGTCTTCTTCTCCGCCCGCCCGCTTTAAAAATTCCCTTCTCCAACATCTAACACCGCCGCCATAATACTCCTTTTCCGACACAACACCCCCATCCCAACCAAAAATCTTCTTCTCCGCCCCCCCCCCCCCCCCCCCCCCCAACCCCAACCTCACAAAAATCTCCTTCGCCGACACTCACACTCCCCCCCCCCCCCCACAGAGACACACACAGTCTTCTTCTCCAATACCACCCATTTCCCCTTCTCTCTTTCTCATTCTTTAACCTTCTCCTCTTGTCCAACCTCCTTTCGACTATAAAGTATGTTATTTTAGGCGAAGAAAAAACTTTGAATTCTATAATTTTTTCCAACCCCACAAAAATCTCCTTCACCGACACCCACACTCGCACCCCCACACACAGAGAGACACACACAGTTTTCTTCTCCAATACCACTATCTCTCATTCTCTCTTTCTCATTCTTTAACCTTCCCCCCTTGTCCAATCCCCTTTCGATTATAAAGTATGTTATTTTAGTTGAAGAAAAAACTTTAAATTCTATAATTTTAGCAAATAAAATTTGAATTTAAATTGTAATTTTTTTAGTAATAATGGTTAAAAGATCGTTGTCATGGTAGTGGCAGGTGATGGTAGCGGCGACAACTCAACCGATGATGTGGATTGGCTTAAATAATTAAACAAATTCTTTCAATAAAAGAAATCATACAAATTCTTTGAATTTTAATAATATTGTGGTGAACTCAAAAAGGTTAACAAGAAAAAAGAAAAAAAATGGAGTTAAATTGCAGGTGGAGGAAAGAAGAAGAAAAGGGAGGTGGGAAATGTAAAGAAAAAGAAAGGGGTGGGCCAAGATTTTTTTAAATTATTTTTTATTTGTATAATATAATTCATATATTTGTAGGATTCTTTTTTTTAAAAAATAGTACGCGCTTTTTATTTTTTTAACCACGTCAGCATTTAAGGTGATATTAAATCACTTAAAAGTTGTTAAGGGGGGTAAATAAATGCCCGTGTAGTTAAAGGGCTAAAGTAAATTTTACGGACAAGTTTAGGGGTGTTTTGATGTCTTTTCTCTATAATTTGATGAGAAGTATATTTTTTTTTTGTTAGTGAAGCCGTTAATCCTTGTGTCAGTTGTTCGAATCCACTTCTAAGCAGGCAAAAATTTGAGATAATGGAGATGAAACAGTGGTTGAATGGTTAGGACACCCTATCTTTAGAGATAAAGAAGGGCGTGAACTGTGAAACCATAAATAAAAATCAAATATTTTTTGAATTCTTTATTTTATGATTTACTGCATGATGATTTTGTTGAACAAGATCAAAGTTGTAGCATTTATTTCACTCCAATTTAAATTTACCTTGTCTACCTCTTATTTCTCCTGTAGCGAGAAGCATTAAAAGATACGCATGAATAATTGAGTCAACACTTCAATGTTGTCTTTGAACATAAAAGATTAAGGTGTCAAATTATTCAGAAATTAATGTTAAAGGAGCAAAAAATATACCTTGAATTGTTAAGACTTCTTGGGATACTGCTCAAGACACAAATATCTGCATATTCAAAAAATACTCAATTTTTATACACAAAAGAAATTTTTTGAAAAGCAACATCAATAAAAATATGTGAAAAATTATCGTTCATGTAAGAGCTTTGTTTGTAGTCTTCCCACAAATAAAATCTAAAAATATTTCCCTTTAATCCAAGCCTCATCATCTTCTATCGACGATTCTAAAGATGACCAAGACGAAGCATTTGCCTCACTCGTGGATGATTAAAAAATTAAAAATGGATCATTTAGTTAATGTTCGACAAAAATTTGAATTGAAAAAATTAATTGATTACATATTATAAGATAGCATATCAAGAACAAAAGTTTCACATATATCATAAGAGAAATTCAAGTTTCTATATTGAAAGCACCAAAGAACTTGCATTTAAGTCAGAACCTCTCTCATCGATCTCATTTTCAAAATTTATTGTGCCAACAAATTCGAACACTCCATTGCCAAACTCATTTTTTCCTCCACAAACTTCTTCAGTGACTCACCCTAGCAAAGGCTAGATTATTTTATCTTTGTCTTTTAATTTGACTTGTAAAAAAAATATTGATTTTGCGAATAAGAATTCTTCAATACTCGATCGAAAGGGATAAGAAATATTTTTTTTTGAAATCTAAAATTGTGAAATGGGTATTAAACTTTTACCTTCAATCGTCTAAACATCGAGGGTAAAGAATCTTTTATTTATAATAAGCAATAACCAATAAAAAAGGAAAAACAATAGATAATAGAACAAAAAAAAATAAACAACACACAACCTAAAAATAATACTTTTTAATGTTGAAGTCATCAATAGACAAATAATAAGAGAAAGTAATAGAATTGATGATAGAAGTTGAGTTTCTGTAGAAAACTGATAATGTGATTATGCAAAGAGAATTGGGGGAAAATGGGAACATGTTGTAGATTAGGTTTGTTATTTTATTTTTCTTTGAAAGGTATTTAAAAATTAGATTAGATAGATAAATATCACTATTAATTTAAAAATTGTCAGAATATTTTTTTTAAAATCTATTATTTTTCAAAATATTTACATATAATTTAAAAATTCAAATTTTTTATCTTACACAAAAGTAATTAGTTTTGTCATATTTCATTGTAGCAATGCCAAGTGGCTTACTGTTAGGCTGCCACTTGACTTCTTCTGGTGCTTCTGCCTTTGTTTTTATATATAAATAGATTTTATATTTTGAGATATTACTTTTTTTAGAGTAGATTTGATTGTATGTTTCAAGTAAATTAGTCAAGTTTGATAATTTTGCTAGTTTTTAAAAATTAAAGGTATAAATCATATTTAAAAAAGTATATTTAAATTTTAAATATTATTTGAAAATAGTATGACCAATCACAACTTTAACTTTAAAATTCTAAATAAAATAAATAATATTTAATTTTCATAACTAAGCAGCCACTAAGATATATTCACATCAAATAAGTGCTTAAATTTTAATATAAATAAATACAACTTATATTAATGACGTACACCTTGTTTGGATGGTTGTTCCCCGTGGTATGGTATGGTATCGTTACTAACAGTACCATGTTTATTTTGATTGTAACTTAAAATATATGGTATGATATGGTTTGATTTCATGGTTTAGTAACCATGAAAAGCCCCATTTTATGTAACCACGGAGTTGGTGGTATCCCTGTCACGCCCCGAGGCTATCCCCTAGACGTAACATGGAATCGAAACATGAATGCCCTAAATTAACCATTTGTCATAGCATACTCAGAGATCAATACAAATATATTGCGGAAGCATAATAGTTAGAGATAGGCAACCATAACTTAAATAAGAACAAGTCTAAGAAGTATCAACTCCATACAATGGAATACAAGTCTAGACATGTCTGAAGCCTCTAGTCTACCATAAGAGCTGATGAGACAAGACCTCAACTAGCTCGAGAAAATCGGAAGAAAACAACATAAGAAAGATAGGTCTAATACTGGCCCTCGGATAATGAGGTCTCACCACTGGAAGCTGGAACTCCGGCAATACTTAGCCACGAGTGTGAGAGAACGACCCTGAATCTGCATCATCAAATGATGCAGCGCAAGATATGCGTCAGTACTATAGGATGTACTGAATATGTGAGACATGCATAAATATGATGAAACATACTTAAAACGTAAATATCATAATAAAAATGGAAATCATGAGGTAAGAGTCAAGACTTTGAAGTAGATATCATAAGCTTAAACAAGTCAAAAATCATTCATATGGGAGTTTCTCTTAACCGACATAAACCATGATGAGCTACATGGAGTCCAGTGTCATACACCCACACCGAAAAAGGTTATCCTAACCGGCCAAGGTTAGAACCATATCTATCAGGATCATGTCATAAGCCACAGAGGGCAACCTACGGTGGCAACATAGTTCTAGACTTAGGGTACGCTAAACCAAGTCCAACTCAGTACTAAATACTACTCCCAAAATATACATAAAGCTCAACATATACTTGTGACATATTTAATGCCAAAATCTTGTTTGAAATTGCCTAAGGACATATCTAATGTCATGCAAAGTCAAACCATAAGTTCTTAAAGCTTAGCATAGCCATAATTCAAAAACATACTTTTCTTTCTAAATTCATAACTTGAAGAATTAGACATGCAATTTCATAAATACATAAGGCCATGTTATCTAAACATACCAATTTTCACTTGTAAACATGCTAATCAATTGAATCATGCTAGAAATCATCTTTAATGCATGAGCTTTTGAAATCAATAAAGGAATCCCAAATAAATTATAATTGAGTAATGAGAAACCATAATTTAATACTTTAAAACTGAACCCATGAGTTTTTTCTAAATTGGGTATGAACCCTAATTTCATAAATCCATAATTCAAAGCAAGAGTTTGGGGTTTTAGGCACAAGGGTGAAAGGAACCCATGTTGAATACCCACATACCTTCAATGAAGCTTTTCTAATCCTTAGATGATGAGAATGGAGTCTTGAAGGTGAATCCTTAGGTGGGAGCTTGGAGCTTGAGAGAAGAAGACCCTTTTTCCTCTTTCGGATTGAATGAGAGCTTAAGGAAAGGAACTTAGGCTAAGTGAAGTTATAAACCTTCTAGAACTTCCCAAAACAAACTCATTTAGGAGTTAAAAGGGTGGGTAATGACTAAAATACCCCTGGACCAAAATTAGGAAAAAACTATTTTAAAACTCGACTTCAGATTCCATGGGTCCTTTCCATGGACCGTAGAACTAACCACGACTCGTGGACTTGAGTCGTGGTTCCTGAGCAAAAGTTTCAGGCTGCAGATCATTTTCCACGGGTTAACAGTACGACCTATAGAAACTTCTACGAGCCGTGAAACCCAGTCATGGTTTCTGAGGAAAAGTTTCACTCTCTGTCTGATTTCCACAGGTTGGTTCCACGATCCGTGGAACCTTCCACGAACCGTGAGACTGCCTCGTGGTTCTCAAACCTGAGGGTGGTCTGCAGCACTGGGATAACGAGTCCTTTCCATGACTCATGGAACTTCCACGGCTCGTGGACTTGAACCATGATCCCTGGAAGTTTAAAAATTCTACAAGTTTCTTAGTTTAAAAGCTGAATCGATTTCCGAGGTGTTACAATATCTCCCCCTTGGGATCATTCATCCTCAAATGAAGACTAAACAATGGGAAACAGAAGATGAAACAGCCCAACCAGCAACAAAACATGGAATACAAGGAATAAACTTGAAAATTGAACTCTTCAACTTAAAACATGATTGAATCAACTTCGAAAACATGAATGCATGCTAGGATCATGAGAGGAACAGATGAAATAGGATCCGGGGAACATACTAAGGAGGAAACTATTACCTCAAGCGGGAATGGGATTGGAAGGAAAGAGATGAGAGTACTTGGCCTTCATGGCTGATTCCGCTTCCCAGGTAGCTCCTTCAACAAGCTGATTCCTCCAAAGGACCTTTACCGAAGAGACTTTCTTATTTCTCAACCTCCGAATCTGATGATCAAGGATCTCTACGAGAACCTCCTCATAAGTGAGACTATCCTTGACACCTACATCCTCCAAGGGAACAATCAAGGTCGGGTCACCGACACACTTCTTCAACAAAGAAACATAAAAGACTAGATGAAACGCTTCTAAATCTGATGGAAAGTCCAACTCATAAGCAACCTTGCCAACCTTCCTCAGAATCCGATAAGGACCCATAAAATGAGGACTAAGCTTCCCTTTCTTGCCAAATCTCATCACACCCTTCATGGTTGACACTTTTAGAAAAACCCAATTATCAACTTCAAATTCTAATTCCCTTCTCACATCCGCATATGATTTATGTCGACTCTGAGCGGTCTTCAACCTTTCCCTAATAAGTTAAACCTTTTCCATAGTCTCATGAACTGAATCCGGAATAATCAAGGCTGCCTCACCTACCTCAAACCAACCAATAGGAGACCTACACCTCCAACCATAGAGTGCCTCATAAGGAGCCATCTGGAGGCTAGAGTGAAAGCTGTTGTTATAGGCAAACTCGATAAGAGGTAAGTGATCATCCCAATTACCTTTGAAGTCAATCACGCAAGCTCTCAGCATATCCTCCAAAGTCTGAATAGTACACTCTTCCTGGCCATCCGTCTGTGGGTGAAAAGTTGTGCTAAGCTTCACCTAAGTACCGAGACCTCTCTAAAACGACCTCCAAAACTGTGAGGTAAACTGAGGACCTCTATCTGAAATGATGGACAATGGGACACCATACAATCGGACTATCTCCCGGATGTAGAACCTGGCATAATCATCCGCTGAATCTGTAGTCTTGACAGCCAAGAAGTGGGATGACTTAGTCATCCGGTCGATAATCACCCAAATCGAGTCGTGTTGCCTTTGAGTACGAGGCAAACCTGTAATGAAGTCCATATTGATCGCTTCCCACTTCCAAGTAGGGAGGTCAATATCCTGAGTTATGCCACTGGGTCGCTGATGCTCTACCTTCACTTGCTAACAGTTGGGACACTTAGCCACAAAATCAGCTATGTCCCTCTTCATACCACTCCACCAATAGACTTCCCGTACATCATGGTACATCTTGGTGGCGCTGGGGTGAATAGAATATCTGGAGCTATGAGCCTCAGTCAAAATCTGTTGTCGCAACCCATCTACATCTGTCACACATAACCTACCCTGATAACGAAGAACACCATCTCCCCCTTGGGAGAAAACCTCATCTCTTTGTTGATGGATTGCACCCTTTAGATGAAGCAAAATAGGATCACTGTCTTGCTTTGCCTTCACTTTCGCTACCAAAGATGATTCAGAAACATTCTGAACAATAACACCACCTTCTGTCGAGTCCATAAGGCAAACTCCGAACCGAGCAAGCCTATGAACCTCCTTAGCCAATTCCTTTTTTTCGTCTTCAACTGAAGACACACTACTCATGGACAACCTACTAAGTGCATCCGCTACAACATTGGCCTTACCCGGATGGTAAAGCACACTCATGTCATAATCCTTAAGAAGCTCAAGTCATCTCCTCTATCGTAAATTCAATTTCTTTTGAGTGAACACATACTGAAGACTCTTATGATCGGTGAATACATCCACGTACACACCATACAAGTAATGTCTCCAAATCTTTAAAGCAAAGACCACGACTGCTAACTCAAAATCATGAGTAGGGTAGTTCTTCTCATGAGTCTTAAGCTGTCTCGAAGCATATGCAATCACTTTCACACGCTGCATCAAAACACAATCCAAACCAATCCTAGAAGCATCACAATACACAATAAAATCATCTAGACCCTCGGGTAGGGCCAACACTGGAGCTGTGATCAATCTAGCCTTCAATTCCTAAAAGTTATTCTCACACAAGTCCGACCACTAAAATTTAACCTTCTTCTGAGTCAATCGAGTCAAAGAGGAAGCAATGAAAGAAAATCCCTCCACAAACCTCCTGTAGTAACCAGCCAAACCCAAAAAGCTCCTAATATCAGACGGGGAAGTGGGTCTAGGCCAGTTCTTTACTGCCTCAATCTTTTAAGAATCAACTCGAATACCATCCTTAGTCACAATATGACCCAGAAAAGCAACAGACTGCATCCAAAACTCACACTTGCTAAACTTAGCAAATAACTACCGATCCTTGAGAGTTTGCAACATAACCCTCAAATTGCCTGCATACTCCTTCCCACTCCGAGAGTAGATAAGAATATCATCAATGAAAATAATCACAAACATATCCAAATACTGTTTGAACACACGGTTCATCAAATCCATAAAATTTGCAGGAGAATTCGTCAGACCAAAAGACATGACAACGAATTCATAATGACCATACCAAGTTCTGAAGGCTGTCTTTGGAATATCACACTTTCGAACAAAAAGCTGATGATAACGGATCTAAGGTCAATTTTGGAGAAGAAGCTAGCACCCTGAAGCTAATTGAACAAGTCATCAATCCTAGGAATGGGGATACTTATTTTTAACTGTGACCTTGTTCAATTGGTGGTAGCCAATACATATTCTAAGAGAACTATATTTCTTTCGAACAAACAAAATCGGGGCACCCCATGGAGAAATGCTAGGCCTGATCAAACTTTTATCAAGAAGATCCTTCAACTGATCCTTTAATTCCTTAAGTTCTGCAAGAGCCATTTTATAGGCAGGAATAGAGATAGGATTCATATTTGAAAGAAGATCTATTCCAAAGTTGATCTCCCACTCAGGAGGGACTCCGGTTAAATCTTCGGAAAACACTTCAGGGAACTCATTCACAATAGAGACAGACTGGAGGGATGGGGTTTTGGACTCCGTGTCCATAACCCGAACTATATGATAAACATAACCCTTAGAAATTATCTTTCTAGCCTTAAGATAAGATATAAAATGACCTTTCGAGGAAGGGAGACTACCTTGCCATTCTAAGACGGGTTCATTTGGAAACTTGAAACAGACAACCCGAGTACGACAATCAACCGAAGCATAACAAGCATGCAACCCATCCATACCAAGAATAACATCAAAATCAGTCATCTCCAACTCTACTAAATCTGTTGAATTGACTCTATGAAGGACTGAGATAGGACAATATCAGTAGATTCTTTTGGCTAAGATTGACTCACCAACAGGAGTAGAAACATAAAAGGGTTCTAAAAGCAATTCAGGATAAACTTCGAATTTGCATGCTATACAAGGAGTCACAAAGGATAAAGAGGCACCGGGGTCCAACAAAGCATACACATCGAAAGAGAAGACTTTCAACATAACAACATCTGGGGAACCCTCTTGGTCCTGACGAGAGGACATAGCATAAAGGCAGTTCTGGCGCTGACCACCAGAACTAGAAGATGTGCCCTGCTGGGCTGGTTGACCTCCTGGGGATGCTGGAGCAGACTGGATCCTACTACCTCCCTGTCCCTTATTAGCTGAAGGACAATCCTTGATATTGTGTCCGACCGGACCACACCCAAAGCAACCACCTGAACCAGCTAAGCACTTACCAAGATGACTTTTTCCACACTTGTTGCAAAAAGGGTAAGGAGTCCCCTTTGCAACACTCCCCTGCGAATAAGAACCAGATCCTCTACCAGTCTGGTCATAATGAGGCCTGGGTAGGAGCACTAGATGAAGAATGAATGGGGCCTGATGATTTCTTCTAGAACGAGAAGCGATGTGTGCTCCCGGACTTCTGATGGCTAAAATCCGAGCTCTCCGACCTAACCCTCTTGTTCTCCCTTGCCTTCTCCCTTATTTTGTCTCCATCAATATATTGGGCATGAGTCATAAGTCATGAGATATTCATGTCACCCAAAAGCATCACAGACCTACACTCTTTCTTCACCAAATCAGACACCCCATAAACATACTTACTCATCTCATCTCACGGGTCAGCCACCATGGAAGGAGCATATCTAGAAAACTGGGTGAACTTCAACCCGTACTCCTGAACCAACATAGAACCTTGACTAAATTCACAAATTCCTCGATCTTGGCTTGCCTCAACTCCCTCGAAAGAACCGGTCAAGAAAGGCCCTTTCAAAGCATTCCCAAGTCATAAGGACCACGTCCCTAACCCTAACATCTTTCCATTGAGTGAACCAAATATGAGCCACATCCTTGAGTTGATAGGAAGCTAGCTCAATACAATTAACACCATCCACTTGAATCACACCTAATATCTTCTTTACCTCATTCAAGAAATTCTGTGGATCCTCACCAACCTTCGAACCCCAGAACTCAGGTGGGTTCATGCGAATGAAATCTCTAACTTGGGCCGTTATTCCACCTTGGGGGTGGACGGGGATAGGAGCCTGATGGTTGGCCTGAGTGGCCATAGTCTGAGCTAGCATATGGATGGCATTTCTGAACTCCGCATTTGTGACCTCGGGGTCTGGAACCGGAGGGTTAGCATTTTGGGAATTGGCCCGGCGAGGCATAGCACGATGATGAGGCATAATCTGAAATGTAACAAGAACGGTTTAGAGGGGTAACAAAGTTAAACTCTATCGCACAATAAGGATCATGAAAGAAGTTGACCTTTCCTAAGACATCTCACAGCTTCCCTCTCATGAGTGTGGCGCGCTTCACACACATGAAAGAGACTCTACTCGATGCGGCTTCAGACATCCTAGGACTCTTGAACCTGGCTATGATACGAAGTTTGTCACGCTCCGAAGCTACCCCTAGACATAACACAGGATCCGGGATACGAATTCCCTAGATTAACCCTTGGTCATAGCATACTCAGAGATCAATACAAATATATTGCGGAAGCATACTAGTTAGAGATAGGCAACCATAACTTAAATAAGAACAAGTCTAAGAAGTATCAACTCCATACAATGGAATACAAGTCTAGACATGTCTGAAGCCTCTAGTCTACCATAAGAGCTGATGAGACAAGACCTCAACTAGCTCGAGAAAATCGGAAGAAAACAACATAAGAAAGATAGGTCTAATACTGGCCCTCGAATAATGAGGTCTCACCACTGGAAGCTGGAACTCCGGCAATACTTAGCCACGAGTGTGAGAGAACGACCCTGAATCTGCATCATCAAATGATGCAGCGCAAGATATGCGTCAGTACTATAGGATGTACTGAATATGTGAGACATGCATAAATATGATGAAACATACTTAAAACGTAAATATCATAATAAAAATGGAAATCATGAGTTAAGAGTCAACACTTTGAAATAGATATCATAAGTTTAAACAAGTCGAAAACCATTCATATGGGAGTTTCTCTTAACCGACATAAATCATGATGAGCTACATGGAGTCCAGTGTCATACACCCACACCGAAAAAGGTTGTCCTAACCGGCCAAGGTTAGAACCATATCTATCAGGATCCTGTCATAAGCCACAGAGGGCAACCTACGGTGGCAACGTAGTTCTGGACTTAGGGTACGCTAAACCTAGTCCAACTCGGTGCTAAATACTACTCTCAAAACATACATAAAGCTCAACATATACTTGTGACATATCTAATGCCAAAATCTTGTTTGAAATTGCCTAAGGACATATCTAATGTCATGCAAAGTCAAACCATAAGTTCTTAAAGCTTAGCATAGCCATAATTCAAAAACATACTTTTCTTTCTAAATTCATAACTTGAAGAATTAGGCATGCAATTTCATAAACACATAAGGCCATATTATATAAACATGCCAATTTTCACTTGTAAACATGCTAATCAATTGAATCATGCTAGAAATCATTTTTAATGCATGGGCTTTTGAAATCAATAAATGAATCCCAAATAAATTATAATTGAGTAATGAGAAACCATAATTTAATGCTTTAAAATTGAACCCATGAGTTTTCCCCAAATTGGGTATGAACCCTAATTTCATAAATCCATAATTCAAAGCATGAGTTTGGGGTTTTAGGCACAAGGGTGAAAGGAACCCATGTTGAATACCCACATATCTTCAATGAAGCTTTTCTAATCCTTAGATGATGAGAATGGAGGCTTGAAGGTGAATCCTTAAGTGGGAGCTTGGAGCTTGAGAGAAGAAGACCCTTTTTCCTCTTTCGGATTGAATGAGAGCTTAAGGAAAGGAACTTAGGCTAAGTGAAGTTATAACCCTTCTAGAACTTCTCAAAATGACCTCATTTAGGAGTTAAAAGGGTGGGTAATGACTAAAATACCCCTGGACTATAATTAGGAAAAAGCTATTTTATAAATCGGCTTCAGGTTCCACGGGTCCTTTCCACGGACCGTAGAACTAACCACGGCTCATGGACTTGAGTCGTGGTTCCTGAGCCAAAGTTTCAGGCTGTGGATCATTTTCCATGGGTTAACAGGATGACCCGTAGAAACTTCTACGAGCCGTGAAACCCAGTCGTGGTTTCTGAGGAAAAGTTTCACTCTCTGTCTGATTTCCACGGGTTGGTTCCACGATCCGTGGAACCTTCCATGAACCGTGAGACTGCCTCGTGGTTCTCAGACCTTAGGGTGGTCTGCAGGACTGGGATCACGAGTCCTTTCCACGACTCGTGGAACTTTCCACGGCTCGTGGACTTGAACCGTGATCCCTGGAAGTTTAAAAATTCTGCAAGTTTCTGAGTTTAAAAGCTGAATCGATTTCTGGGGTGTTACAATCCCATAGTTATCTAATTTTACTTTTTAATTGTGCCCTTACTTAATTGTCTCGACCTGATTTCTCAGGTCATGATGGCACCTACAACCTCCTAGTAGGCAAACTAATCCCCGTAGCCCAGAATGATTAATAATGGACTACTACCTAACCAATATGCACAATAAGCAGAAATAAACGGAAGCAGATGTAAGATAAAGACAATGCGAAAGCAAATAACTTGAATATATAAACAAAGAAACTAGACCAACCCCAAGACTTGGTATCGATAGTACATGAGCTTCTAATATAATACAAGTGCTAGAAGTAACAAAATAGAATATACAATTGTCTCCGAATAAATAAAGAGTAACAGTGCCAAAAGATAAGATGTGGTCAAGCCCCGATCGACAGGAGCTCACCCTAATCTCAAGTATCCAAAAGTTGCACGAGTCTCCACGCGATCAAAGGCAAAGGCTCACACTAATATCTGCACCAAAAAGATGCAGAAGTGTAGTATGAGAACCAATTGCTAAGCAACGGGTACCCAGTAGGCATCATCGACCGACTGAGCGCATATAAGATATAAAAACAGTAAGTAGTAGATAGCAAGGAAGCAGTCACAGAAACAATAGAGAAAGCACATGAAAACTAGCACGGATAGAAGTCAACAAGAATTACAAACAAGCTATGCTAGCCACATAAGATATATAAAACACAGAACACAGATGAGGGGAAGAAGAACGCACTTGGAGTCTTTGCAACAACAATATATATATAAAGAGAGAGTTTAGAAAGGTGGTGGTATACCGGTAACCTCAAGTAGAAAGGGGATGAAGTAAAGCAAGTAAACATAACCAAGCTAGAGCAATATAACTAACCGAAACATGCTTAAACACCAAAATCAAATCAGAGAATCAGATAACAATCTCGCAATTACCGTCCTATGATGGAATAAACTAAGCCACAAAAAAAACAAAATCACTAATCAATACAAAGAAAAATGGGGTAGGATTCGCTACCCATAAATGCTCAGAAGGCCATATAAATAGTGCCTCAACAATCTAGGAACCACTAGTCCAACAATAACAAAAAGTCCAATAACCGGGGCCTCAACAAGCTAGAGTCCACTAAACAACCAAGAACCGAAGGCCATATCAAACTCTACAATCGACAGGAGAAATATAATCTACCTAAAGTCCCAACAGCCGTCCATACAACCGAGGAACACAATCAAGTGAAAACAAACCCTCCGACATTCCATACTACCGCAGCGTACACTGAGCAAACAACAAACAAGGGTGGAATCCGAATACAATATGCATGATGATATGATATGATAGACCCAGTGTGATAGTAACCCATATGTTACCCCCTCCGGTACCTAAAAATCCCAATAGAGGCAGGATCTATGAAAGGACACGTCTCGTATATCTCAACTCCACCGTATACCCCTCCTCCGACACACTCGTCAGCCCATAGCCATTGGTCCTGGAACGGCAGGGTCCATGGAGGTTCATGACCACATACTAACGCGAATCTCAAAATATAGCTCAATAATCGAAACCTCATAGTATATGCCCAGATTCGATCCGGGTCTAAATCAGTAACCATGTCTCAAAATTTCTAAACAAGGTGTCCGACATGTGTTCGGGTTTAAATTCATAGAAAATCATGTCTAGCGCTATGACACAGCCGAACCTAGTATCGGTATGAAAACCGGTGATAAAATCATCAAAATATCCTCTTTACTCCTAGAGGTTTCATGAAAATCAGTTCCAAAATCCTTTCATAGTCATTTTACCAAAAATGGGTCCTCGGGGCCATGCAATGTTTATAAAATTGGTTATAATAGGCTCGAAGCCAAAACAGTAGTAAAACATGCAGAAAAAAATCCTTTGCATGAATAATGTACTCGCAAACAATAGGTTAGCCCAACAGCTCACAAACATTCCTATCGGCCCTACACAGGTACAATCAGTTCTACATCACAAATATCCAGCCTAAAGCAACATCTAGATGTCCGGAACTCGCAGAAATTCCCAAATATCCCATCATCTATAGTCCAAAGGCATAAACAAAGGCCACACGGGGCCACAAGGGTAATATTACAATACTACAACGAATACTACAAAAAACGCATCAAATAAACGGACAGAAGAGGTGGACAAGGTCTGGGGTACCAACCTAGAAAACCAACCCAAGGATACTAAGTAAAGCATTTATAGCCTATATACGCACAGTCTAGGTAGGAAAGACCATAACCTACCTGTCGTTCGATGACCAGCTGCTGGAACGGTGTTGTCCAAGATCGAACTGCTTCAGAAAAGTCCAAATCACGAACAAACTATCAAAATAATATTCTATGCGTCAATACAAAGCTAATGGTACTCATATTGCTAATAATTTCGCCGGGTCAAAATCCGGGTCATAAGCGGACCTGTGAGCCCCGCAACCCAAAGCTGAAAATAAAAAATACTCATGTGTTTCTCACATTCTCGGGAGAACATACTCACAATTTGAGCGGAAATGAACCATTATAAGGGCCCAAAACAACCCCAAGAATAAAGAAATTAAAGATGAAATTAAAGGAAGAAAAACATAAATTAAAGATGAATTTACCCGGTTTAGAGGTCAACAAATATTCAAGGATCGACAATATAATTCCTCCAAGCAGTTGGGATGAACAAGGGTGGAAAAATGGAGGTTTTGAGATGTATTTCAATGGAGAAATGAGTTGGGATTTTGAAGAAATAAAGAAGGAGTTTAGAATATAAACTGCCAGCGACTTTCGCAAATGCGAGACTTTTTATCACAAATGTGGAGGCACAGATAAATAGTGACCTCCGCATTTGCGGCAAAATCACCACAAATGTGGAACTCCACAAATGCGATAAAATCACCGCAAATGCAGAAAACTCCACAAATACGGCAAAATCATCGCAATTGAGGTGGCCGCAAATGCGGTAAAATCACCTCAAATATGGAAATTCCACAAATGCGATAAAAATATCCGCAATTGGCGAATACACCAGACTCAGCAAAAATCAGCTAAGTTTAAAAAGCTCAAATGAACCCTCAGGATTCATCCGGGGTACCACGGACACAAACTGCTATTCAACTAGAAATGACATTCTGGACTCAACGGAATAGACGAAAGTCCCATCGAAGGTCGATTTAATAAAAAGTAGGCCCCGCGCTCAAAATCAACCTTTAGGCCAACTATTCTAAAATGGAACCTAAGGGCCGAAATCAAGTCCGGAAGCCTCGAGACCGGAACTAATGGTCTCTCTAGCCAAAACTCAACATTCCGGAGCTAACGGTGCTGACAAAATTTCCATTCGAGGCTGTCTTCTCTGAATGCTGACCAAAGTCAACCAAACAAGCCCAACTGGCCTGAAAACACAGAAAGAGAGAGAATTCAAAGCTGAATAGCTCTCGGATCCCGATCAAAAGTCCAACTAGACCAAAGTCCATGCTTCGGAGCTAACAGAACTATCGGAATTAAATTTTGAGCATGATTACCAAGAATATTGACAGAAGTCAATGATTTCCTAAGTTAAGTTCTAAAATGGGAAAACGACCATAAAAACTAAACAAACGGTCCGGGCACCGAACTACCAGTTTTAGTAAGCCATAAATGACTTGGGGCCGCTACAAGCAGGCTCTAACAATACAAAGAAGACGAAAATACGTAAATGTCCGGAAGGGTCTTTCCATTAATTGTCACGACCCGATTTCTCGGTCATGATGGCACCTACAACCCCCCAGTAGGCGAACCAATTCCCGTAGCCCAGGACAGTTAGTAATGGTCTACTATCTAACAAATAAACGGAAGAATAGTTTAATAAGCAAAAGTAAGGGAGCAAGATGAAGAGAATAGATAATAGGAATATACATGTACAAATGCGGAAACTAACCAAATCCCAAGACCTGGTATCATAGTATAGAGCCGGAACTACATACATGGAGTGCAACCACCCAAAAGCTATATATACAGATGTCTCTGAATGGTAATAGAGTACATAAAGCAAAAGATAAACCAAAGCTAAGCTCTGATCGCCAAGAGCTCACCCTCAGTCTGAAGTAGTCCCCAACGGATCTCCAAGCACGAATCATAGCGATCTAGCGGCGATGGCCCACGCTAGGATCTGCACCAACAGATGCAGGGGGTAGGGTGAGCACCAAATGCGAAGCATAAGGTACCCAGTAGGTATCATAGGCCGACTGGGCACATATAAGATAAAAGCGTCGTAACAGACATAATAGAAGCAAGTAGTCACAGAAATCAACAAAAAGTACACAGGAACTAGCCCAGAGGGAAGTCAACAGAACCACATGTGAGGCCATCACGCAGAATATATACACCATAGGCGCAGGTGAAAGTAAGAAACAACGCACCTGGGGTCCTTGCAATAACAGTGTATACATAATAAGTTTACGAAATGGACGGTATACCGGTAACCTCAAGTGTAAGAAGAGGAAAAGAGTAATGATAGGCATGCTTAGAGACATGAATCAAACTCAACTAATCATATCAATCCCAAATCCAGAAACTAACAGTTTAGCAGTAACCAATTTTGTACTTAACTGTAACAGGGAATAATTTTGTGAGTAAATAACAAGAGTCTACCTACAGTCCCCCGGCCGCCCATACAACCGAGGAACACAAACAAGTGAAAACAAACCCTCGGGCATCCCATACTATCGGAGCGTACAATCAACAAACAACAAGCAAGGGTGGAGCCTCAAACAAGGAATGATATGATGCATGAAGATCTCAAGTGAAATGTTATCTCTGTATGTACCTCCTCCGGTGCCGATCCGGCCCAGCAGGTAGGTTCCATGGAAGGACACTGCCCGTATACCTCTACTCCACCGTATACTCTTCCTCCGGCACACGTAACCCGAAGCCCCAGGCCCGGATGGCAAGGTCCATGGAGGTCCCTGACCCCATACTAAAACTCAGTATCAAAACATATTATCCGGAAGCAAGTCCGGGTTCAAGATAGAGACCCAGTCTCTAATATGCATGCCCAGACCCTGTCCAGGACTAAAGTAGTAGGAAAATATCTCAAAAAACCCCTCCAAGGGTGCCCGGGCATAACCGGGTCTAAACAGTAGAAAGTCATCTCAGGTGCTCGGTCCGACCGAGGCTAAAATTATCTCAAGTAGCAAGAAAACTCAACTAGCACCCCGGCCCTGCCGAGTCTAGCGTTAATCGTAAAACTGGTGATTTAAATCATAATTTTACTTTCTTTTACCCAAGAATATTCACAAGTTAAATCAAACCATTTAAAAATCATTTCCATCAAAAATGGGCCCTCGGGGCCATGCAGGGTTTAGAAAATAGTGCCAGTGGGCCCGAAGCCAAAACCGTAGTAAAACATGGATAAAACCTCTTAATATGCATGGAAATGGGATGATCAAACACAATAGCTGCCCAGCAGCTTACAATCAACCTATCGACCCTGCACAGGCCCATAGCTACTCAGCAAGCATAACCAGCCTAGAAGGATAATTCTATGCCCGGGACTCGCGGACATTCCCAATATCCCACCTTCTATGTTCCACAGTCAACAAGGCCTCATAGGACCACAAGGGTAAATAAAATATCTCGGCAAGTACTACAAGCAACGGAGGAACAAAAGTAGGCGGACATGAATAAAGCGGTCAAGGTCTGTGGTACTGACCTAATAAACCCAACCCAAGGATGCCCATTAATACAATTTTATCCTATATATGCGGAGTCTAGGGAAATAAATTGTAACCTACCTGTCGTCCGACAACAAGCTGTTAGGACAACGATTTTCGAGCTCAAACCGCTCCGAAAAGTTCCAAAATGAAATCAAACTTGAATGAAAATTAATCACAACAATAACGTGAGGGATTGAATTTTGGTAAGGAACTTTTATGCTAGAAATATATACCAAGTTGGCAGATGTGTAACGTATTGCAGCCCCTATAATGCTATATATATACACACCAAAGATTCCATATCAATATAATGGATTCTTAGTAATAGAATATTAAATAATAGTGAGAGATATTAGTGGCATTCTTAGTAACAACCTATGCCACGTATACTACAACACCACTACTATCCACCACGTGGAAGTTGTGGTGTCACTATTTTAAAGTTCCCATCCTTTTATCTATGCACTCGGATATTGCATAGGTTCGTGGTAAAATAATTAAAACTTTTTGAATATACCATAATTAGTAGAAAATTATTTTAGATAAAACCTACTATATTATAATAGTAATCTTTAACATAACTAAATTTACTATCTCCGTTAAAATATTACATTGTATACAAACCTTATAAAATAAGTACATACACAATTATATCATACTAAAAGTATTTTTCATAGACCTTTAAAATACTTTAAAAAGGTAATAAAAATATAACTTTTTACCACATTCAACTCCTAAATAAGGACTAACGGTACAAGGAAAACGTATACGTGGAAATGACCGGAAGAGTCATTACATCATCCACTACTAAAAAGGACTTTCATCCTCGAAAGTCAAGGACAAGAAAGTACCTGAAGTCTCGAACAGCTGCGGATACTGAGCCCGCATATATCTCTCGGTCTCCCAGGTAGCCTCATCGATTGGACGGTGCCTCCACTGAACCTTAACAACCGGGATCTCTCGAGACCTCAATCTCCTGACATCTCTGGCCAAAATAGTTGTCGGCTCCTCAACAACGGCTAACTCTCATCCATCTGAACCGTCTCCCACTGCAACACATAAGACTCATATGGAACATACTGCCGCAACATCAATACATGGAATATCGGGTGCATAGATGAAATCATCGGAGGCAAAGCTAACTGATATGAAACACTACCAACCCTCTAGAGAATCTTTTATGGCCCAATATACTAGGGGCTAAGCTTGCCCCGCCTACCAAATCTCATCACACCCTTCATGGGCGATACAAGAAGAAATACTGAATCACCAACACTGAACTCTAAGGCACTAAGTCTATGATCAACGTAGCTCTTCTGCCTACTCTGGGCTGCCCGAAGTCTATCCTGAATCACTCGGACTCGGTCTAAGGAATCTCGAAGCAAATCTGTACTCTGTGGCCTAGATTCAGAACCATCAAACCAACCAATCGGCGATCTGCAACGCCTACCATACAAGGCCTCAAAAGGTGCCATGCCAATGCTCGAATGGAAACTATTATTATAAGCAAACTCAGCCAAAGGCACAAACTGATCCCACGAACCTCCAAAGTCAAGAACACAGGCCCAAAGCATGTCCTCCAGAACCTGAATGGTCTTCTCGGACTGGCCATCTGTCTGAGGGTGGAAAGCAGTACTAAGCTGAACCTCTGTACCCAAATCTCGCTGAATAGTCCTCCAGAACTGAGATGTGAACTGAGTGCCACGGTCTGAAATGATAGAAGCTGGGACCCCGTGCAACCGAACAATCTCACGAAGGTAGATCTGAGCTAACCTCTCTGCGCCATAAGAAGTCTGAACCGGCAAGAAATGTGCTGACTTAGTCAGCCTATCAACAATCACCCATATGGAATCAAACCCATGAAAAGTACGAGGCAAACCAACAACAAAGTCCATAGTAATCCCTTCCCACTTTCACTCAAGAATGAGAAGTCGCTGCATCAAACCACCAGGTCTCATGTGCTCGAACTTAACCTGCTGACAGTTCAAGAACTGAGATACGAGATCCACTATATCCCGCTTCATACCACTCCACCAGTAAAGCTGCCTCAAGTCTCTATACATCTTTGCTGTGCCAGGGTGAATGGAGTATCTAGTACAATGTGCCTCATAAAGTATCAACTGAATCAAATCACTAATCTTCGGGACACAAAGGCGACTATCAAACATCCGAACGCCATCTGAATCTAGAGTAGCCCGACTGGTCTCACCCTGAACAACCTGATCACGAAGGTCACACAACTGCTGATCCTCAAACTGACGGCTCTGAATCTGATCAATCAAAGTAGAACGAACCTTAACACTGGCGAGAACTCTGCTAGGATCCGACAAGTCAAGCCTAACCAAACGGTTAGCCAAGGACTGGATGTCCAAGGCCAACGGTCGCTCTGAAACTGAGAGAGAAGCTAGGCTACCCATACTCACTGCCTTCCGGCTCAAGGCATCCGCTACCACGTTTGCCTTGCCCGGATGATACAGGATAGTGAAGTCATAGTCCTTCAGTAACTCCACCCATCTCCTCTGTCTCGAGTTCAACTCTCGCTGACTCGTGATATACTGAAGACTACGGTGATCGGTGAAGATCTCACAGTGAACTCCATATAGGTAATGCCATCCAGATCTTGAGCGCGAAAACTACCGCCGCCAACTCTAAGTCATGAGTGGTGTAGTTGCGCTCGTGGACCTTCAACTGCCTCGACGCATATGCTATTACTCGACCCTGCTGCATCAACACACAACCAAGACCAACCCCAGAAGCATCACAGTACACGGAGAAGCTCTGACCCTCAACCGGCAAAGTAAAAACTGGAGCTGAAGTCAACAAGGCCTTAAGCCTCTGGAAGCTATCCTCGCACTGATCCGACCACTGAAATGGGACATCCTTCCTAGTCAACATAGTCAAGGGTGCTGTTATGGAAGAAAATCCCTCAACGAACCGTCTGTAGTAACCTGCTAACCCAATAAAGTTGCGGACCTCAGTAGCAGTAGTAAGTCTAGGCCAATCCCATCCTTAGACACCACGTGCCCTAGGAATGCAACTGACTCAAGCCAAAACTCGCACTTTGAGAACTTGGCATAAAGCCGATGATTCCTCAAAGTCTAGAGTATAACCCTCAAGTGCTGCTCATGCTCATCTCTACTACGCGAGTATACCAAGATGTCGTCTATAAAAACTATCACAAATGAGTCCAAATACGGGCCAAGAACCCTGTGCATCAAGTTCATAAAGGCTGTGGGGGCATTAGTCAACCCAAAAGACATCACCAGGAACTCGTAATGGCCATAACGTGTCCTGAATGCTGTCTTACGGATGTCCTCCGCCCTAATCCTCAACTGATGGTAGCCGGACCTCAAATCAATCTTCGAAAACACGACTGAACTCTGAAGCTGGTCAAACAAGTCATCAATCCTCGGCATCAGATACCTATTCTTCACTGTCACCGTATTCAACTGCCGATAATCAATACACATGCGCATCGACCCATCCTTCTTCTTCACAAAGAGAACAGGAGCACCCCAAAGTGACACACTAGGTCTAATAAACCCCTTAGCTAACAGATCCTGGAGCTGCCCCTTAAGCTCCCTCAACTCAGCAGGAGCCATACGGTAAGGAGAAATAAAATGGGCCTGGTGCCCGACTCTAGCTCAATAGAGAAATCAATATCTCTCTCAGGTGGAAGGCCTGGCAGGTCGGTAGGAAACACATCAAGGAAGTCTCTAACCACAGGAACAGACTCAGGAGAAGTAGGGTCAGCACTAACATCTTGGACATATGCTAGATAAGCTAAACACCCACGGGAAATCAACTTCCTAGCTCGAAGATAAGAGATGATCCCAGATGGTGCATGGCTAACAGAACCCTGCCACACAACCGGTGATACACCGGGCACAGCTATGGTAATGGTCTTGGCATAACAATCCAAAACCACACGGTGAGGGGATAACCAGTCCATGCCCAGTATCATATCAAAATCTAGCATATCAAGAATCATCAAATCACCCCAAGTCTCTGAATCACCAACAGATAACATACAGGATCTCACAATCCGATCCACTACTAAGGAATCTCCTACTGGGGTCGAAACAGAAACAAGAACAGATAATGGCTCACTAGCCAACCCCAAACAAGGCACAAAGTAGGCAGATACATATGAACAAGTGGATCCAGGATCAAATAAAGCCATAGCCGACTGATGGCACACAGAAATCGTACCTGTAATCACAGCATCTGAGGCCTCTGCCTCTGGTCTCCTAGGGACCGCGTAAAACTGACGACGACCTCCACCTGCCCGACCGCTATCCCTACCACCTGCTCTGCCGCACGGAGCACCACCTCTACCCTGACGACCACCCCCTCTAGACGGGGGTTGAACTGCTCGTAAAGGCTCGGCCAACTGAACTGTACCCTGCTGAGGGAAATCTCTAGCAAAATAACCAATCACACCACAGGTAAAACAAGCCCCTGGCGGCCTACTCGATCGAGATGAACCAGCAGATCCCGTATAACCACCACGGCCTGATGCCCCAGAAATTGTACCCCTCGAAGACTGGCCTCCATAGCCCTGATGGTTGCTCTGACCCTGCTCGAACTGGGTACTACCGAAAGTCTGAAGGGAAGCCTGAACAGGTCGGCTGGACTGACCCTGGTGCTGCTGTGGCTGATAACCCCGGCTCCACTGGCCAGAATCTCTACCACCATATCTGGAACCACTGTAGACACCCTGATGTCGAGGCCTCTTATCTCTAGACCCCTGATCATGTCGCTGTAAGTCCTCCACAGTGCGGGCATAGTCTACGATAGCCTGAAATGACCGACCACCGGCAATCAATATCTCAGATGGCTGCCTGATCTCTGGCCTCAAACCCCATACAAATCTGCGAATCCTATCTGCCTCGATAGGGATGATCATAGCTCTGAACGGTGCTAGCTGATGGAAACGGGTCTCATACTCTGAGACAGTCGTAGACCCCTGCATAAGGTGAGTAAACTGCTCTCTGCGACGCTCACGATCACTCTGAGGTAGGAACATGGTCATAAAGGCCTCATAAAACTCAGACCAGGTCAAAGAAGGTGGCGATGGTGGTCTACAAGCAACATGAGCCCTCCACCATAACTTCGTTGGGCCCTCTAACTGATAGGTAGTATAACCAACCCCGTGAGTCTCCAACAAACCCAAATGATGCAACATCTCCTCACATGTAGTAATAAAGTCATGTGGATCCTGTCCAGAAGTACCAGCAAACCTCGGAGGTGCTAACCTCAAAAACCTACTCAACGCCTTCTGCTCTGACTCTGTCATAGCTGGGCGAGGAGCAAGAGGTTGTGCAACAGATGGGACCGGAATGACCTCCGCACGGGGAGCCATAGTAGCAGGCTGCGCTTCTGAGCTCTGTGCACCCAGGGCTACCCCCTGAGCGGATGTCTACGCTACCTCAGAAGGCCGCTCTCCAATCATACCCAAAAGCTGTAATAGTAATCCTCGAATATCTGGAGACTGAGCTGCGGCTGGAGCTGGCACAGAAGTGGGCACTGGAGCTGGTACAAGAGCTGGTGGTACCTGGTCTGCCCCCTGATCCACATGCTGCTCAGGCTCTATCTCAACTCTAGCAGCTCTAGCAGGTGCCACTGCTCGAGGGCGTCCTCGACCCTTAGCTGGAGTGGGAGGCTCATCTCCGCCTGATGCCGATGATCTCGTACGAACCATCTGCGGAAGAATGAAGTAGAGCAAATGAGATTTTCAAAAACTTCAAGGGTCCTACGCACGACACAAAAGCAATGAAAGAGTCAAGTTTCCTAAAATGTCACTGTAGCCTCCCAAAGATTGAGTACGGACATCTCCGCCCCGATCCGCAGGACTCTACTAGACATTGGCTCCTATACCGATGACACCAGTGAACCTAGAGCTCTGATACCAAGCTGTCACGACCCAATTTCTCGGTCATGATGGCACCTACAACCCCCCAGTAGGCGAACCAATTCTCGTAGCCCAGGACAGTTAGTAATGGTCTACTATCTAACAAATAAACGGAAGAATAGTTTAATAAGCAAAAGTAAGGGAGCAAGATGAAGAGAATAGATAATAGGAATATACATGTACATATGCGGAAACTAACCAAATCCCAAGACCTGGTATCATAGTATAGAGCTGGAACTACATACATGGAGTGCAACCACCCAAAAGCTATATATACAGATGTCTCTGAATGGTAATAGAGTACATAAAGCAAAAGATAAACCAAAGCTAAGCTCCGATCACCAAGAGCTCACCCTCAGTCTGAAGTAGTCCCCAACGGATCTCCAAGCACGAATCACAATGATATAGCGGCGATGACCCACACTAGGATCTGCACCAACAGATGCAGGGGGTAGGGTGAGCACCAAATGCGAAGCATAAGGTACCCAGTAGGTATCATAGGCCTACTGGGCACATATAAGATAAAAGCGTAGTAACAGACACAATAGAAGCAAGTAGTCACAAAAATCAACAAAAAGTACACAGGAACTAGCCCAGAGGGAAGTCAACAGAACCACATGTGAGGCCAGCACGCAGAATATATACACCATAGGCGCAGGTGAAAGTAAGAAACAACGCACCTGGGGTCCTTGCAATAACAGTGTATACATAATAAGTTTACGAAATGGACGGTATACCGGTAACCTCAAGTGTAAGAAGAGGAAAAGAGTAATGATAGGCATGCTTAGAGACATGAATCAAACTCAACTAATCATATCAATCCCAAATCCAGAAACTAACAGTTTAGCAGTAACCAATTTCGTACTTAACCGTAACAGGGAATAATTCTGTGAGTAAATAACAAGAGTCTACCTACAGTCCCCCGGCCGCCCATACAACCGAGGAACACAAACAAGTGAAAACAAACCCTCCGGCATCCCATACTACCAGAGCGTACAATCAACAAACAACAAACAAGGGTGGAGCCTCAAACAAGGAATGATATGATGCATGAAGATCTCAAGTGAAATGGTATCTCTATATGTACCTCCTCCGGCGCCGATCCGGCCCAGCAGGTAGGTTCCATGGAAGGACACTGCCCGTATACCTCTACTCCACCGTATACCCTTCCTCCGGCACACGCACCCGCAGCCCCAGGCCTGGATGGCAAGGTCCATGGAGGTCCCTGACCCCATACTAAAACTCAGTATCAAAACATGTCGTCCGGAAGCAAGTCCGGGTTCAAGATAGAGACCCAGTCTCTAATATGCATGCCCAGACCCTGTCCAGGACTAAAGTAGTAGGAAAATATCTCAAAAAACCCTCCAAGGGTGCCCGGGCATAACCGGGTCTAAACAGTAGAAAGTCATCTCAGGTGCTCGGTCCGACCGAGGCTAAAATTATCTCAAGTAGCAAGAAAGCTCAACTAGCACCCCGGCCCTGCCGAGTCTAGCGTTAATCGTAAAACTGGTGATTTAAATCATAATTTTACTTTCTTTTACCCAAGAATATTCACAAGTTAAATCAAACCATTTCCAAATCATTTCCATAAAAAAGGGGCCCCGGGGCCATGCAAGGTTTAGAAAATAGTGCCAGTGGGCCCGAAGCCAAAACCGTAGTAAAACATGGATAAAACCTCTTAATATGCATGGAAATGGGATGATCAAACACAATAGCTGCCCAGCAGCTTACAATCAACCTATCGACCCTGCACAGGCCCATAGCTACTCAGCAAGCATAACCAGCCTAGAAGGATAATTCTATGCCCGGGACTCGCGGACATTCCCAATATCCCACCCTCTATGTTCCAGAGTCAACAAGGCCTCACAGGACCACAAGGGTAAATAGAACATATCGTCAAGTACTACAAGCATCGGAGGGACGAAAGTAGGCGGACATGAATAAAGCGGTCAAGGTCTGTGGTACTGACCTAATAAACCCAACCCAAGGATGCCCATTAATACAATTTTATCCTATATATGCGGAGTCTAGGAAAAATAAACCGTAACCTACCTGTCGTCCGACAACAAGCTGTTAGGACAACGATTTTCGAGCTCGAACCGCTCCGAAAAGTTCCAAAATGAAATCAAACTTGAATGAAAATTAATCACAACAATAACGTGAGGGATTGAATTTTGGTAAGGAACTTTTATGCTAGAAATATATACCAAGTTGGCAGATGTGTAACGTATTGCAGCCCCTATAATGCTATATATATACACACCAAAGATTCCATATCAATATAATGGATTCTTAGTAATAGAATATTAAATAATAGTGAGAGAGATTAGTGGCATTCTTAGTAACAACCTATGCCACGTATACTACAACACCACTACTATCCACCACGTGGAAGTTGTGGTGTCACTATTTTAAAGTTCCCATCTCTTTATCTATGCACTCGGATATTGCATAGGTTCGTGGTAAAATAATTAAAACTTTTTGAATATACCATAATTAGTAGAAAATTATTTTAGATAAAACCTACTATATTATAATAGTAATCTTTAACATAACTAAATTTACTATCTCCGTTAAAATATTACAATGTATACAAACCTTATAAAATAAGTACATACACAATTATATCATACTAAAAGTATTTTTCATTGACCTTTAAAACACTTCAAAAAGGTAATAAAAATATAACTTTTTACCACATTCAACTCCTAAATAAAATATTTCCAATTACGCACCTTGATCACTCAAGAACTCTCTTGGAACCCTCCCTTATGTTTTCTCACTGTTTCAGAACTGAAATGGTGTCTTAAAACGTGAAGTTGAGGCTTTAAATCGATTTTGACCCGACCCGGTTCGCGACTCGGTTTCTGCCAGACAGTCCACGGTAAAACAGTCATAACTTTTTACTCTGAGATCAGTTGGACGTGAGGTTTTGTGCGTTGAAAACTAGACTCGTAGACCTTCGATTTGGTATTCCGGGGGACTTCTAGCTCTTTATATATTGAGAGAAACACTCTGAGATATTTTACCCAAAGTTCAGAAAATTTATTAAAGAAACTTACGATAACTTTTGCCGACTTGCTTGACTTCAAAACTTATCATACGACCAAATAAATGGCCCCGGCACCGAACTACCGGTCCCGAACTACCGGTCCCGACAAGCCTTAAATGACTTGGGGCCGTTACAAACAAGCTCTAACGGTACAAGGAAAACGTATGCGTGGAAATGACCGAAAGAGTCATTACATTAATACTACATAATTCTATTTTACCCTTTACCCTATATTATTTAACTTAACCAAAATATCCTACTTCTTGTATGTGATCGTGTTTTTGCTCTTTTTCTAATGAAATATATTATTATAGAAATAAATAAATTCGGGCACATTTACTTTAACCTATTTTTTATTATAAATTTTGTTAGAATTAATATTAATTTAACAACTTAATATATTTACAAGACATAATTTGTTATAAATTAACATAAAGAACATTGTCTTAATTATTTTATTAGCAATTATTAATAAATCTAATATTTATATGATAATTTAGGGTATTTTAGTAAACTTATCAGTTACATACAGTCTATTTAAACATTGTATTTATAGTACAGTACGGTACTATACCATACAATATCGTACCATGCCAGTGACGAACCCAGAATTTTGTATAAGTGGGTTCAGATAGACACAATGAGAGCTAACGATAAAATCAACGGTAAGAACAACAAGCGACATTTGCTCATTATTTACTTTTTTTTATTCGCTACCTTAATATAAAGTCATCATTTTTAAGTCGACACTCTTTATTTTCTATCTATACTTGAAGTAGTAATATTTTTATAATATAACTACAAAATATATTTATATTTATCTTTAAAATAATATATCTACTTAATTTCTGAAATTTTACTTTAAATTTTAATGATTGATTAACAATCATGACTAATTTTATATATATTAAGCACCAGAACATATAACAAAATACAAATTCCTTTCCCTGTGTGTATATAACAAAAAAAATTATTACTTATAAAAACAAAATAAAAGGGAAAATGGCATTTTTCGTGAATAAATCAATAAAAACAAATAATTAAATAAAGAGAGCTTATAAGACAAATAAAGAAATACAGTATATATATATATATATATATATATATATATATATATATATATATGAGGTTGGGGATTTCAAGCAGGTAGCTCTTCGATAACGTGCCTGCTTGAGCTGTCTGCTTGAAGGGTCCCGCTTCGAAAAATTTAATATTTTCTCCGTTTTAATTTACTTGTCTTACTTTTTGTTTTAATATGTTATATATTTGATCAAAATATTCTGTTATGTATTTGATAATTACGTAAAAGCTATTATAAATCACAATATAAATTTTTTGTTGACTCTCGAAATTATATTAGTGCCATATAAAGGGATAAAAATGACATAAAAGTATTATAAATCACAACAATTAGAAAAAATGTATAATAAATTTAGTGAATTTAAATAGCAGGAGGATTTCAAGCAGACAACTCTTGGACAACGTGCCTGCTTGAGGTGTCTGCTTGAAGAGTCCCGCTTCAAAATATTTAATATTTTCTCCGTTTTAATTTATTTGTCTTACTTTTCATTTTAATATGTTATATATTTGATCAAAATATTCTGTTATGTATTTGATAATTATGTAAAAGATATTATAAATCACAATATAAAATTTTTGTTGACTCTCAAAATTGTATTAGTGCCACATAAAGGGATAAAAATGACATAAAAATATTATAAATCACAACAATTAAAATAAACGAATAATAAATTTAGCGAATTTAAATTCTATCTATGTAACATATATTGGGCCCGTCTGACACGAAAATTTGTGTATATTCTTATATGAATTTCATTGATCTAAATTGTTACTATATATAAGAAGTTGACACATAGGTCTCAAGCAAGCAACTCTTGGACAACATACCTGCTTGAGCTGTGTGCTTGCAGGGTCCCATTTCAAAAAATTTAATATTTTCTCCGTTTTAATTTATTTGTCTTACTTTCATTTAATCTGTTATATATTTGATTAAAATATTCTATTATGCATTTGACAATTACGTAAAAGATATTATAAATCACAATATAAAAATTTGATTGACTCTCGAAATTCTATTAGTGCCACATAAATTGGAACCGAGAGAATAACACAATAAGTAAAAACTGAAAATATTTAAAAACCATATAAGAAAATTCCATTTGTGCCACGTAAATTGGAACAAAAAGAGTAACATATATTATTTGAAAATAACATAAAAAATATATTATAAATCAGAATAATTAAAAAAAAGTATAATAAATTTAGTGGCTTTTTCATATTATATCGATTTAATATTATTGGGACACGAAATTTTGTGTCTAGTATAACAAATAAGCAATTTCAATAAAGATCAAATTAAATTAAACTATAAATTATAAATCAATTAAGTATAATAAAAACTGTCAAAAAGCATCTGAACAGAGGCTCGAAGACAGGACGTTAGTTATGGTTTGCACCCGCATAACCACTGCGCCAGAGAATGGTCATATGTAAAGCGGGTTCAATTTATTCTACTTAACTTTTTGGTTTTAGATGATATTTATATATGACCCTCTTGAAATCACAACAATGATCCAAACAGCAGTGTGTTAAGGTTTCGACCATTTACGTTCAGACCTCATTGAGTGCTAATGAAGTCACCAAGTCAAAGTTGTCCCATTTTTTTTATTTTTTTTTAAATTTTATTATAAGACTTTAAGGTACGTTTGCCTCATTTTTGCCAAGTTTAAATCTTCAGCCTATTCTCCGGCGGTATAAATTAAAACAATGAAGAAGGCGAGCTCCACCTTACATTCTCCGGCGGCGTCACTCAAGTGAAGCGCTTCACTCCGTTTCGTTTTGCTTGGGAATATCGTGAGCAGTTGCAAAGGGAGCAAAGCCTAAAGTCTGCTCCAATTCGATTTCGCCGTCTTTATTTGAGGTTTTTGTTTTATTTGCAGATTGAATTGAGCAATTGTCAATAGGTGAAAACCAATCACTACGGATTGTAATGCCTTCATCAATGGTGTTTTTTTATTTGCAGATTCTTGTATAACACAAAAAGGGTTACCTTACTTTTCAATTTTGTCCAACGTTGGAGGATGAAACAGTTATGACGGGCAAGTACAGTATTGAAGCTGCAGAAATTCTTGCAAACGAGGCACTGGTAATTGTTTCTTGTTAACTTATGAGTTATGGCTTTAACTTCACAATGAGAATTAGGATTATTATGGGTTCTTATTACATTTTGGTGTCTTCTTTTTATAGCGCTTGCCAATTTCTGAAGCAGTGCCTATATATGAGCAACTTCTATCCACGTTTCCCACTGCGGTAAGTCCCAAATCCGAGTTTTCTGTACGCCTATCTTCACCATATGTTGTTTCAATCTATGTTATTATTACTATTATTTTTCTTTTTCTGTGGCATACAAGGCTGGATTTAATCCATCCTTATGTATCCATGGTCTACGGGATACCTGGATGTATCTTGTCAACAATGTTTGTTAAACTTCAGTCCCTTGTGTACTAGGATATCCTTACTGGAATATATTATCAAATTGGTCTCTAATTCACTGTTTATCCACGTTGTTTGCTTTTCATTTCTGTTGTATCCTTAATGTTTGACATTTATTATTTAAAAAATGGTTTCCAACCTCAACTGTTGGTGAAATTTAGGCAGTTTTTGGGAATTAGGATTAACTTAGAATCATAAGAAGATATGTAGAATGTTTGTTAGGTTTTCTTAATTTCCCTATTTTACCCTTGCAGTATGCTAGGTCATACCTATTTCGGTACACATCACATACATTAGGAATCATTTTTAGTAATTTACACAATAGGATGAAGAATATTTTGCTCAATATAAAGCATGTGAGTTAAGTGGCTCACCTATTTTTGATTTGAGAGTGAAAAGAGTGTACTTGTACTCTAAGAACTGGATGTATAAAATTATATTTAGGTAGTGCGTTGGTGTTAGAATGTTAAACAACTCGTATGAGGTTCAAATAGTGCCTTCATGTAGCGTTTTTCTCACATTTTGTATCTATGTGTAGGAGGTACAGGTCATCCTTGCTCAAGCTTTAATGAAGAACATAGACTAATTGATTGTCTCAGTTTTCCTTACATGTTAGTAGATGAACTGAGTTTTTTTTTTTTTTTTTGTAACTGCACAACTATTTGCAGCATCATGGTGCCTTCTGATGAAATAAAACTTTGCTTTACCTAATGAAAAAAATTGCTCAAGCTTTAAGTTCTCAAATTTGCATAGTCTTGATTTTTCTCCAAAGTGCTCTAGAAAGAAATTATGCTGTGCCAAATCTATGATTAGGAAGAGGTTTTTTGGGGCCTTAAAGGCACCTTCCCTTGCTGATGTTGTTATCTTTACTTTTATCTAGGCAAAATACTGGAAGCAATATGTTGAGGCACACATGGCGGTAAATAATGATGATGCGACAAAGCAAATATTTAGTCGCTGCCTCTTAAACTGTCTACAGATTCCACTTTGGTATGTTTGTTTTGATGATATTTTCTTGGTTTGGATTTGTTTCTGTTGTCCATGTTTCTTCTCGTCAATGGATCTTTTTTTTTTTAAAGAATTAGTACTGATGTATTCTTCAGCATTCGGCTACCTTCAAAAACTTACAAGGTAGTAAGGTTAGATTCTAAGGCTTTACAGAGCACCTAGGAATTCTACCAGCTCATCTACTTCCTCTGTACAGTTTCCTCTACACCAAAAAAATAAAGACACTAAAAAATTCCATTTCACATCATGAATGGACTTGATCTTGTCTTCAAAACATCTTCCATTTCTCTCGTTACATACAATCCACCATATACAAGATGGTATCATCCTCCACCATTTTTGCTGGCTCTTGCTTTCCCCTCTCCTCATCCAGCAGCTCATCAGATCAGCAGTATGCTCAGGCATAGTCCATTCAGTCTTAGTGAGACTGAAGAAAAAGGTTCCAGAGTTGTGCAGTGAACTTGCAGTGTAGAAAAATATGATTATTTGTCTCCCCAGTTTCATTACACAAGAGACATCTAGTCACCACTACTCTCCCTTTTTTTTGTAGTACTTCATGAGTAAGGCAAGCTTTCTTCACTACTAGCCAGGTGAAGGCGTGAAGCATTTAACCTTTGTAGGAGCCATGCTCTTCCAGATATTTTTCCATATCTTAGAATACTCCCCTTGCATCACACTGTTTTCCTTCTTGTAAAGTCTATTTAAGAACAATCTATCCCCTGTATGCCTCCATCCCAATGTGTCAGCTTGCAGGACAGTACCAGAGAAAGCCTCCACTTCACTCAATAAGCTTGTCACCGTATCCACTTCCATCTTCTAAAGTTTAGGTTCCACCCTTGAGTTGACCAGCTCTCAGAGACTGCTCAATGCCATGAGATCAGGGTATGTTTCTTGTAGTGATTTTCCCCCTATCCAATTGTCTTTCCAAAATCTGGTTTTGGTACCATCTCCAACCCCGATTCTGGAATTTCTTTGTAGCTTTGTCCATAATGCTCTGATTGTCCTCCATCTCCTATCCCATATGTGCCATTCACCTCATTGGAGCACCATGAACTAAACTGGCCAAACTTGTGGGAGATGACCTCCTTCTACAGATTTGATTCCTCTTCATTGATTCTCCATAACCACACTTCATCAGGAGACAATTATTTTGGATCCTCAAGTTCCTGATACCAAGACCCCTCGGTCCTTGCTCAGTTGTGCCACCTCCCATTTCGCCAGGTTATATCCCCCTCCTTCTTTGTTGCCTTTCCATTAGAAAGTCTCTTCTCAATTTGTTCAGCTTCTTGACCACACTTGCAAGAATAGGAAACAAAGACATCACATAGGTAGGAAGAGAGTCCAACACTGAATTAATTAGTGTGACCCTCCCCCCTTAAGATAAATACTGGGCTTTCCATTGAGCTAACCTTTTTTCAGCTTTTTCCGGAATGCTATCCCAAATTTCCACATTGTTGTGCCTTCTGCCGAGGGGTATGCCTAAGTACATAGTGGGCAGATTGTCTACACCACACCCAGAATACTAGCTAGGACCTGAATATTAGCCACTTCTTTGACATGAAAGATGTTGCTTTTCTTCCAATTCACCCTCCACTTTAGCTTTATAGAAGATAATAGTGTCATCTGCATAAAGCAACAAATTTCCAGTTCCCCCCTCCTACCTCCTCCTACTTTGAAGCCTCTCAGCCAATTGTTCTTCATAGTTGTTCTCACCATACTACTGAGTTCTTCCATGACTAGGATGAATAGGAAAGGAGATAAAGGGTCTCCTTGCCTAAGTCCACAGTTTTAATACAGAAGCTTATCCATTTATCCATCTATCCCCAAACCCCATCTGTTTGAGAATGTTGAGCAGATATCCCCAGTTGACATCATCATAGGCTTTTGCAATGTCAAGTTTGCACATCAAACCAACCACTTCATCTCTGGATCTTGTACCTATGCACTCACTTGCAATCAAAGCTGCATCCATAATTTGCCTCCCTTTTACAAAAGTCATCTGATGTTTGTTTACCAAGTTATCAATCACTCTCTTCAGTCTTTCAGCTAGGACTTTAGGAATTATCTTGTACACTCCAGAGATTAGACTAATTGGCCTAAAGTCTCTCAACCTTTTTGGGAATAAGGGCTACAAAAGTAGCATTCAGATTTCTTTCAAAAACTTAATGATCATGGAAATAATTCATTGTCCCCATTATGTCCTCCTTGACCAGCTCCCAAAAAGTCGGAAAGAAATTTATTGTAAATTCATCAGGACCTGGAGCCTTCTCAATTGCACAGGACTTGATACTCTCCGACACCCCCTCCTCAACCTTCTCTGTAGCCACATCTTCTGTGGAGATCACTGCTGATCCTTGGAGATCAAAATCAGGTCTCCATTCTTCCGTCTCTTTGTATAAGTTTTGGTAGAAATTTTGAATTGCATTCTTCAGTGGATTTTTTCTAGCTCTCACATTTCGGTGCGGGATGGGGTTGGCACCTTGGAGTCTCTTGGGATGTTCAACCCTTTGCACCTTTATGTCACTTGGTATGGATTGGAAGTACCATGAATGATTTTGATGGTGTGGAAAAACTGCTTTGGAGGTTTAAAGCAGTTTGTTCTAGTTTTTAATTGCTGAAGTTCTAAAAATTATTCCAGCCTATACTTACTGTTTTGTACCTTTTCTCCTTGCCAAGAAAAGCAGAGACTACAATGTAGAAATGTTTGCGTATTTATTTGTTTTGGTTACTTTATGCTTCACATTCTAAGTTGAAGATCCCGTTGTTTATTTACCATGACGAGATCATTAGATCTTTCAATCTGTTTGATTTTAAAGTCTCCTTTTTCACACTTGGGGGATCACTATTTGGAAGCATACCTCTTACTGGAACCCGTCTTCATCGAGTTGTGCTGTTGCCTCGACATGTGTTATGCTCCCCTATTTTCTCTCCCACTTGTTATATGCCTTTACTGAAAACAATTCATCTCTCCCATTCCTACCTCCATCCATGTGCTCTGCCTAGCATGTGATGTATGTCGCTTGTAAAACAATTCAACCACCCCTACAAAAATCCCACAAGATTCAAGCAAATTGATGAACACTCCAACAACTCTCATGGACACACATGAAATGGTGAAAGAAAATTAAAGGATAAATGGGATAAGACACTCAGATAAGTAATGACACAAAATCAAGTAAGGAAATTGATTCATTGAAATTATTATCTAATAATCTTATAAGATTGTCAAGAAAGAAGGAAAAAATCAAGTAATCGATGCAAATTAGAGAACAACAAGTAAAAGGACTTGATACCAACTAAATTAACATTCAAGTACAAGATAACAAGGGAGAAAGAGAATTTGAGCCCATACAAGACCACTTACTAAGAAGCAAGATCCTCTTTTTAGAAGAGGTAAAGGTCAATCCGACAAAAGGGTTCTCTCAGAAGATAATTTTTCATCAAAAGTTCAAAACAATAGGCTAGGCTAATGGGCTAAGCCCAATCACAAACTAAAGAAGATCCTAAATAACTAGGTTTCGATGATTTCGATCAGACAGAAGCTGAGAGTGGTGCTCTAGCTCCCATTGAGTTCTCCTCATCGGCTAGAACTTCTACTAAGATTGAAAAGAGACCGAAACGAGGGAACTATTTGGTGCCCTTTCGCCTTCTGTAGCAATTCCTTGCATTTGACCTGAAGAAATAAAGGCTTGTGGCCCAAGTGGGGTGACCATGTGAACTGCAAGTGGTTCGGTCACGAGAATAATGTTTGCGGAAGTCCAAATGCTAGTACTTAGTCAATGTCTTGGTAAAACGTAGTCAACTCCGGTCAGCCTTGACTCGTACTTGGTCAACTCTTCGTATATGTCCTTTGGTCTTAAATGGTTTAAGCCCATGAGTATGTCGTCGTCACCTTGGAGCTACTTCTCAGTCTTGAATTCCTCCTAAACCTTATGTCCATATGATTTCCCCCCTCTTGTAACATATGGATTTGTTGTACTGTTATATCCTTTTGGCAAGAAATATTACTTCCTCCGTCCCATTTTATGTGGCACCCTTTGACTTGACATGGTGTTTAAGAAAAAGAGGAAGACTTTTGAAACTTGTGATCCAAAATAATCATTGAACATTTGTGTGGTTGTAAATCATTTCATTAAGGGTAAAAGGGAAATTTCAAAGTTAAATTTTTTCTAATTATAGAAAGATGACGTTCTTTTTGGGACAGACTAAAAAGGAAAGTGTGCCACATAAAATGGGACGGAGGGAGTATAAATATTCGGGAATGTGAGTCTCAACTTCTCTTTCCTACACCATCGATGACTCAAAAATTGATCCTGCTTCTCATCTCTCATCCCTACGCTGAAGGTGATATTGCCGCCGAAATCTTTCCATCATTTCATAGTTTTCCTTCAAAGTCCGCACCCAATTGGAACTTTGATATGTTTAGCCTCCGTCTTGCTTGTACAATTTTATACTTTTCTGCTATGCACAGAACAATATTTCTCTAGTAGGGCCTTATTGAAAATCGGAGGTAGTTCACCCTAAGGCCCTCCATTTCTTTGAAGATTTTAAACAAAACATTTTTTTCCTCACTATAGAAAAAAGAAGAGTGACAAAATGAAAAATAGGGGAAAAGAGCTTGTGATTTGGACGTGCTAGAAAGGGCTAGGGAGATGATTCGTGGAAGGCCACGCTATCGAGTTTTAATAATTATTTTGGTGGAATTTGATGTGCTTTGGTTATTTTTGCAATATCGGCGGAGTAAATGGTTCTTATTGTTCTAGTTATATTTTTTGGAGTTCTTCTTTTGATTATTTTTCTCTGTTATGCATTGACTCAGATATCTCTCTTGGTGATTATGTGGATTTCAGGCGCTGTTACATCCGTTTTATCAGGAAAGTCAATGACAAGAGGGGGAATGAGGGTCAAGAAGAGACCAGAAAAGCTTTTGATTTCATGCTTAACTATGTTGGTATGTTATCCTTAAGAAATATTCCAAGATTGAAAAGACCTACTTGGTGCATCTAATTTTGCATGCTTATCCAATCTATTATGCTAAGTACCATGGGCATGCTTTCCCTTTACCGTCTTCTTTTTCCATCCCAATAATTAGTCTGCTAGTATGGAATTCTTCTTTTAAATATTAGACTTACCATCATTATATTTCATCAGTTTGAATGAAACTAGGTGCGCTCCAATTTGCTTAATGTTGTGGTAAGGGACATGAAAAGAAAGTTAAAATGTGATTCTTTTGTTTACAAAGAGAAGAAAAGTCAATAAAATGGAGTCTAGTTTCTTTCCTATCTTTTTTCTCTCCAACCAACCATGGGTAGACACTTTCTTTCACTTTTTCCTCTTTACTTTTTTTCTCTTTCCATTCCTATAGTTTCCAAACAGACCCCTAGAGAAAGAAACAGCGTTAGGTTAAGTGGGTGTTTGGATTGGCTTTTATTTTTTGGCTTATAAGCCAAAAGCAAAAGTTAGGATTTGTAGCTTTTGGCTTTTGGCTTATTTTTGCCTTTTTAGCTTAAAAAAAGTGCTTTTTTTAAGCACTTTTTTATTTTACCCAAACACTTCAAATGTGCTTAAAAGCTATTTTGGCTTAAAAACACTTAAAATAAGCCAATCCAAACGGGCTCTTAAGTGTATGACTTGACAACGAATAAAGGACGTTATTAGAAAGATCGAACGTTGACCGTAGTTGTTGCGCATGCTCAAGAAACAAGGCATGGCAGTTTGTGATATTGTTTGCATTCTGAAGGAAAAGCATTGCTAATGTAATTACATGTACCTTGATTAGCCTTCCTCTCTACAGCTTCAAATATCTTTGACTTAGTGACAGCACAATTTTTGAGTTTATAAAAGCATCTTTAGACGATATCTTGTTGATCAAATTGATGTTTGTTTATTTAACTCAGGATTGCATAGGCAATTAAAGTATGAGATGTTGCATTTTGAGATAGAGGTTACAAATAGTGTGATATGGGTTTGCGACTTGTAATTTCTATTTTTAGTTATTTTCTACTCGTACACTTGGTGTTTCCTATAGCATGATGTCTCCAGAAGCTTTTCTTGCTAACACATGCGTGATATTATGGCTTTGTAATATTTCTACTGTTCTTGAAAAGTCTTCATTTTCCTAACCTATGTTTTTAACAGGAGCGGACATTGCATCGGGTCCGGTGTGGATGGAGTACATTGCATTTTTAAGGTCTTTGCCTGTATGGGACACACTTCTTCAACAAACAATACCTAAACATATATGCACACACGTGCAAGCAAATTTTATAAAAGAAGTTCTGTTAGCTATGTAGCCTTAAGGTTAATGCTGCATTAGCTGATGATGTAGGCTCAAACCGCACAAGAAGAATCACAACGAATGACCTCTGTGAGGAAAACGTACCAAAGAGCTATTGTCACCCCAACCCATCATGTGGAACAACTTTGGAGGGACTATGAGAATTTTGAAAATTCAATTAGTCGAGCCTTGGTAGGCCTCTCTCTTGACACAAGTTCTCAAACTTATATCAATTGATTTTATATTGTTTGTGCAGCAATGTATGGGAGCAGTTCTACCAACTAAATCTTCTTTCTGGGTCCCACGTACTATTATTAATTTCAGAAAAAAACACAAAAATAAAGTATTAAAATTTAAAAGCACATCCTTGTATATTCAGTTATAAAATTACATTTATGTGTTTGTGAAAATTGTTTTGTTTAAACTCCAGTGAAAATTTTATTTGGACTGTTGTGGTTGGTTAATCTTATCTGTGTATGCAATTTAAGGTGTGTTACTGGTTGATACGAAAAAAGGCAAAAAGAAAACGCCGTAAAAGAAAGAAGAACAAGAAACCAGATTTGGAGAATCTGGAGAAGGAGAATGATTTCAGCATATGTTTTTTGGATTATTTGGAAGGAGAGAACCCAGAGATGTTTCCGGGAAGGCATCATCAATACATGTCCTAAATCATAGATGTTTGTGTAATCTAGCATTCTGGTCTACTAAGTCTGATATATGATGTGGAAAATATTTAGAGTTCTTTAGTACTTACAGAACAATGAGACGTAATATTTGAAATAGCTGTTTCGTAATGCCTAGCACTATCTTAATGCTTGGCTGTTAATAGTGATGAAATGTTTTGCTTCTGATCAATGAAAAGAACAAGAAACCAGTTGAATGTATTCCGTAAGTTTTGCTGATTGGTTTTTTGTCAAAATAAAATGGACTTACCTTCAAACTCATGGCCTAATTATAATTTTCTTTCTGGGACTTTATGATCAGTTTTCTAGGCCATTTACATTTTTCTTTATTTTGGTAAAATCCAAACCCCAAACCCGTCTTGCCAGGGGCCAAAATTTTCCCACTTTCAATCCTTGATGACGTGAACTCACAATCATTTGATTGAAAATTAATGCTCTTACCCTTAGAGCAGCTTCACTTGTCCTTTAGATAATTTATCTACTCTATATGTGTTTTAACGTAAGATCCTAAAGGGTTCTCGTTACAGAATTTGTTGCTTTGTATAATGAACATTTTTGGGATTTCTTATATTTATTGACTTGCTAGAGATAATCAATGAAGTAGTCAAGCAAATAGTTAACATAGCAATATTTTGAGGTTCTCAAAGTCTAAGGAGGTTGATGTGCTGAAGGCCCTGATTGTCACTTGGATTGTACTTTCTCTCGCTTTGTCACTACCTTGATGCATTCTCCAATGTTATTTTCTAGTTCTAATACATAGATGGACACCTTTTTTTTTTGATGAAGTAAAGGATTTCATTAAAGAGCATCAGGGTTAAAGGCAAAACTGTACAAAGAAAGAGAGTTAGTTCCCTTACATGAGTACTAAGCTAGGATCAAAGAGCTAACAAAATCCGATAACAGGAGACAAGAAGTTCCAACTAAACAGATTGACTAGGCATCGAGCTTTTAGAGTATGGCTTGGAGTTGAGATTCCATCAAAGCATTTGCGATTTCTTTCATTCCAGACGCACCAAAAAATTTACTGCTGGAATCATTCTCCAGATCTTCTTGATGGTTTTATCAACTTTCCAAAACATCCAACTAGAGTAGGCTGCCTTGATGTTCTGAGGAAAGACCCAGTGTAGACCAAACATAGCGAGGAAGCAGTTCCAGATGTCTGCTACAAAAGGGCATTGCAAAAAAAGGTGGTTGACATTTTCAGATGACTAATGGCACAAATGGCATTTACTGACCAGAACTATTTTCTTTTTACAAAGGTTATCATGAGTTAGCACAACATCATCAAGAGCAAGCCATGTGAAGCATGTTACTTTAGGTGGAGTCCTAATTTTCCAAACATGCTACCATGGCCAGTTGTCCAGCAGCCCATTCTGAGAGCTCATGAGGCAGTAGTTGTCTTTGACTGTGTATTTCCCCTCCTTGGAACTGCCCCATACCATTCTCTTTGCATGTAGCCCTTCACTTTTGTATTCTATTAGGGTGTCTAGGAGTGTGAGGAAATCATTAATTTCCCAGTCTTGAAGGTTTCTTCTAAATAGAGGGCAAAATACATTGTTTTCTCTGTTTTGACTGACAAAGGAGTCCTGGTTGCTGGCAATTTGGTAGAGTCGAGGGTAAGAGGCTTTGTAGAGTAGTGTTGCCCAACCATCTATCCTTCCAGAATTTGACTTGGGACCCATCCCCAATTATGAAATATACTAGCTGAAAGAACTCCTGATAGCTACTGATTGTTTCCAGAGGCCCGCCCCATGAGTGTCAGTGTTCTGTTTTGAGCACCATTTACTCATGGCTCCATACTTGGCATCTATTATCTCCTTCCAGTATCCTGCTTCATTCTGGCCATATCTCCACAGCCATTTCATTAGCATGCTTTTGTTATGGAGTTTGAGATTTCTAATGCCCAACCCCCCTTGGAATTTTGGTTGAGCAACTTTGTCCCATTTTACAAGTGGAAATTTATGGGTTGGACTATTGCCTTCCCATAGGAATCTCCTTCCGAGGCAGTTAAGTTGCTTCAAGACTGATTTGGGCATTGGAAAGAGAAACAAGCAATAGGTAGGTATGCTGTCAAGAATACTGTTGATCAAAGTGAGTCTGCCACCCATTGATAGGTATTGTAACTGCCATGTAGCCAATCTCTTTTCTGTCTTTTCTATGACACCATTCCAAACCTCTATTGGCTTGAATTTCGCACCTAGTGGGAGTTCAATATAGGTAGTGGGAAAGGAACCTATCTTGCAACATAGATAGACACCTTAACTTGGCCCCGTAAACACATTTTTCTGAATGTGCATTATCAAAGTTGGGGTGTTTATGGGGCCAATTTAAATCAAGTCAAGGTGTCTAGATGTGCATTTTCAAAGTTGGGGTGTTTAGTTGCCAATTGAGGCCAAGTTAAGGTGTCTATCTATGTATTCTGCCTATTTTCTAAATTAGCTAGAAGAATAGCAGATGTCTTGTTAAATGATCACGTAGACTTTCTAATAGAGCCATCTAAAAGTGATTTTGTTTTCTTAGGCAAGAAGAAAAAATAGAGAAAGAGCTTCATAATTAACATTTTTAGTAAATCAAGCTGCAAGCAACCCAGATACAATGAGAATAGAATCAATATATAATGATTTATCAAAATAATACAAGTCCATTAGGATGGAATTTAATGTGGTTAATGTTGTATGTTATTTAGAATAATGCTCTCGGTTTCTGCACTTTGTCCTTTTCAGGAGGACATGTCTAGTTTTTGTTTAGGCATATTCTACTTGGTTATCTGTAGAAGTCTTCTACGTGCTCATATTGACTTTCAGAAAGTGGCAGTAACATTGCGTAAATCTTCTTTAGATTCTTTCAAGAAAATGTGGCTGGTACAATTGTTTGTCATGTATGTTGATAGTAACTATTTTTTTTTTGAGATATTCTCTGTTGATTAAATTGCAGGCAAAAGGACTAGTTTCTGAATATCAACCAAAATATAACAGTGCCAGGGCTGTATATAGAGAAAGGAAGAAGTACATTGATGAAATTGATTGGAATATGCTAGCGATTCCACCTTCCGGCTCTTCCAAGGCAATTCTTTCAGTATTTTTCATAGCTTTTACACTTGAAGCAGGCCAATTAGATTGCACATTTTAGTACCCAGTTTTGGGGGCATGTTCAACAACTTCATGTATGTGAGATAGATGTTTAGTTGAAATGTGCTGTTCTATCACCTCAACTTGTTTCATGTGGAGACTCGTGCAATTATGAAAGTGATGACTTAGGGGTTTTAGATGATGGTTCTGTGGCTCTGCAAGTTGCAACCCTACTTCTGCGTTTTCTTACATTAATCACTTTTCACGGGTTTGCAGGAGGAAATACAATGGATGGCATGGAAAAAACTTCTAGCCTTTGAGAAGTAAGGGACAGTCTCTTTTTTTTTTTGAAACTGGTAACTCTGAGAAGTAAGGGACAGCCTTTTAACATCATTCGGTCAGCTAGTATGTGATTGTGGCCTTATGGCTAGTTAAAGACATTTAGTTTACTCGATATTAATTATTTCCTCTGTGATTGATCTTTTGATCCTTAACATAAGACGTCTGTAATTGCTGTTGCTTATATTGATTATTTCACTTGCTAATGCTCTAACCATGTCAGATGGAGTTACAATAGAGGCCCATTATAAGTTTTGTGTTGTTCCTTATCCCCGATGATCACATTTGCAATTGCTGAATGCACCTATTATAATTCTCTCTTTTCTGGAACAAATGTACTTGTTTGGCGTTAAGACCTACCTAATTTCCAAGTGTAGAAGCTTCTAATATTTTGTTACAAAAGCATATACTCTTTTTTCACGAATGTTGCTGCTTTGATCTTCTCCCTCATGGTTTCTTTTCTTTTGAAAGTAAAATCGACGGTAAGCGCATCTGATTATTCTTGTCTTCATGTCAGAGCAAACCCACAGAGGATAGACAGTGCTTCTGCTAGTAAAAGAATTGTGTTCACGTATGAGCAGGTATGGGAGACATAAAAGTTACGTATCGTTACCTCTTTGCTTAGATTTTCTTTCCTTTTTTTTGGACAATGGTAATGTGGAGTTTTCTGTGTGTAGTTCTCAATTGTCCTATTGCAATATGCCTTATATAGTATCTTGAAGTAAGTTCCTTTTCAATATGCGCTTTTAATCGTACAAGTGAGAGACCTTTTGCTCAGTGTAGTAACTTATTTTTGTTCAACAAATCTCTTCCTATTAGTCCATTGTTGGGAAGCTTGATACTTGCAGGCTGCAGCTTGAGGGTTCCTAGCTGTGAAATTCTTTTTTTTATGATTGTGGTGTCCGGGTCAGTTTTTGTGCAACTCGACTAATTCCACGGGATCCTGCCACCTCCCACTAGCAACATGTACCAAGTAACTCTGCCCACCAAGGCTAAGGCTAGGACAGATGGGAAGAAATTAGCTAGTGTTTTTTTTGTCTCTGCTAGGATTTGAACTTGAGACCTCATGGTTCTCAACCCACTTGATTGACCACTAGGCCACACCCTTGGGCGTGTGAAATCTTATTTTGATGCACGGTAGCTATGTGTTTGTGCACACATGTTTAGTAGTGACATAAGCACCTGACAAAAGGATCTGTAACAATTTGGAGTGCTAGTAGCACAACCTTTAACATTGGTTACCTATCAAAATGAATCCTCTAAAATTGTTACTGTGCTACTTATAAATAAACTTTGAAAAGTTACCTTCTCAGAAAAAAAAAACTTTGAAAAGTTGGGAGATATTTTTTTGGATTTATCTAAAAGTTCATGATAATGTAACTTTCTTTTATGTCTTTACTTGCATACTTGAATTAGATAATCGGAAGATTTTCCTTGGAGTCTAGCACTTGGAAATCACCTTGATGTGCTGAAGTGAGATACTGTATCATATTGAAGATTATCATTATCTATCAGTCAAAAGATTACCTGATATCAGTGGATTGTGTTAGTAAACTGTTGGTTCAGCATTCACACCCAGTTTCATAGGAGCTGCTGGACTATTTTGTATTTCATAACTATGTCATCAAGTTAGTTTTATTTAGTTTTTTCAGAATGGTGATTAGCCTCACGGAAAATGTTTTTTAGGAGTCTTTTTAGTCGGATAAAAGACACGCATTTGGTGCAGTAATAAGTGAATTAGAGAAATGCTAGTTTTAGAGAGCTCCTAAATTTTTATCGCAAAGGTCAAATTATTTAGTGTTAGAATGAAATGGACCTGAATAGAGCGGACTTTTGTACATACGCTTTTGTACCGTCGACCCAGCTTAATTTAGGATTGAGGCATAGTTGATTGATATATATGATATTCTTGTTGTTTTCTTCTTTTGGGGGTGGTTTTGGGATTTTGTGCCTATCCTGTCTCCTTTATATTAATGTAAAAATTGCTCTTCTTTTGATTTTCTCTGCTTTGGTATAAAACCAAACTAGATTACTGATCTAGATGTTCAATGACAGTGCCTCATGTACTTGTATCATTATCCTGACATATGGTATGAATATGCCACATGGCATGCAAAAGCTGGTTCAGTAGACTCCGCTATCAAGGTTTTCCAGCGAGCTCTAAAAGCACTTCCTGGTATTTTTCTTATTTCTTTTCATTCTTAGATGACAACATGATGCTTGTGGTTCCTTTTTCATGTTGTTTTCTCCTGATTTTAGATAATTCTTTGCCTCTTGTAATTAGACTCGGAAATGCTGAGATATGCTTATGCTGAACTTGAGGAATCACGTGGGGCCATTCAGGTTATGCATCTATTTACTTTCCCTCAATATACAGTTTTTCGTATTTCAATTTTCCTATGTTGTACGTTCTGATGCAGGCTGCTAAAAAAGTATATGAAAGTCTTTTGGGGGATGGATCCAATGCCTCAGCGCTGTCACATATCCAGGTAAGACCATAAAAATCTCCTCAGAGAATCATATACATATTTACTTCTCTCTTTTAAGAGATGAAAATATACTATCTTTGGTTCCCGTAAAGATGAAATGCACTCATATTCAGTGTCAACATGATTGAGAATGTAAGTCCTAGAAGTTGAGTTCTTTTCTTATGCCGATAACACCAAAAATGTGGGAAATAATGATTACAATATTTAAATTTTCTTGTCCCGGGACCGGGCGAATATCAGGGCCATGTTCATAGGAAATCAAAACCCTATGTTCAGCATGGTTCTAATGTGCTATGAGGCACCATATTATTCCCAGCTGGATGAATCCCAGGTCTCTGCTATCCTTATCATTGAGGATCATCTTGATGGTCTTTATATCTCTTATCATTGTCAGTTTATCCCACAAAAAAAGCTCTGCTGGTTGTCAGTCTTCGTGTTACCCATTTACTTCTAGTAGAAAACTTGAAGAGTAAACAACTAGAACACGTATAAGTCCTGAAAGAAATTATTTTGCGAAGTTGAATTCTTTTGGGATGTATACAGTATGCACTTTTAGATGTGCCACCGAACTTATCAAGCTTAGTGAACCATGAGAAATTTGAGGAACAACAAATGGTCATACCATCTTCACTTTGAAATAAAATTGAATATATGGACAAGTATTTCTCTAAGCTATTCCGTAAGGCTGGGTAAACCAAAACATATTCTCCCTTCTTCCTTCGGAGAGCAAATATGGATTTTTTTTTTTTTGTTGATAATGATAACTTTAGGCTAAGATGGAGTTCAAACATGATATGCATGGTTTAGTCAAAACAATAGGACAAGAAACTTGTACCTGGAGAGTACAACTTTGTGATGGATCAGAAGTATGTTACTTTTTATGTGGATTATGTGCAATGGGAAGTGCAACAAAGAAAGCAATTTGGCTCCTAGCTTTTAAGATAATTAGATAGGACAGTTTTCTGTTAGATCACACAAAAAGTTCTTGACCAAAGACAGTAGGTTTTTTAGATTATATGGAGCAATTTTATAGAGTAAATTTTTAAAATATTTCAGAAGAAATTATTTGTTTGGAATTATGTTTTGAAGTTCAGCGCAAGAAATTCTTTTGGAGCCATTGTTGTATTACACAGACTAAATTAGGTCATATTTAAGAAAAAAAGCTGTTAATCAATCTTGCACAAAATATTTACTATTTGACTTGGTTATTTTACACTCCTCTTAGTACCATTGAATTTTAATTTAATTGTCCTCCACTAGAAAAGTTGGGTACAGGATAGGTAGTCTTTTGAATTTGGGAATGACAAATTCATGTTAGATTCAGATATGACCCAAGATAACTTCTTTTGAGTTATATTGTTTGTTGATCAATCATACCTGTATCTAGATGAATACTAATCTATTTAGATCTATCTTGGAATACCTCTGGATTCGAAACCACACTACTAAAAGGTTTTTATTGTTAGATATAGAAAGTGAAGATAAACTGGTAGCTGTAAAATTCTCTTGGAAGCAGGAATTGCCTACTTTCATTTTGAGTTGATACTCTTTGCTTGTTTATTTGTTGTAAATGGAGTATCCCCTGTTCTTGATTTATTTTGTTATACTCACTACTCACATATTCATTTGGTTTTTCATGGAACATATTTATATCTTAACTGTTAGTTTTTATCTCGTTAACCATGTAAAATTTATTCCAATCATTATCTGTTTTTTTTTTGGACAAAGGTAACAAGTTTGTATATAAATCTTCAGCACTAAGGCTGGGATCCCAAAAATTTACATCATGGAGCTACATACAACTGAGTAGGCTCAGAAAACAGATAATCCTACTACATTACAAGGAACCTAGAATATCTATAATGGTTACAGGATCATCTATATACTCAGAACTACACCAATAGCAAAAGTGATAATGCAGTTCATTTTAATCCTATGTAAAGGACTGCTTATACTCTCAAAACATCTCGAACTCCTCTCCTTCCATATGGTCCACCAAATCAATGCTGGGACAATTCTCCATCTGCTTTTGTCTGTACTGCCACTACTTCATTGTCCAACTTTCAAGAGCTTGACCTGCTCTTTCAGGCATAGTCCACCTTATGCCCTTGAAGCTGGTACACAGGTTCCAAACTTGCCTAACCACCCTGCAGTGAAGAAACAGATGGTTGATTGTCTTTGCCTGTTGCTCACAGAAAAAACATCTTGGACACATGTATTCCCCTCTTCATGAGATTCTCCTGAGTTAGTGCTGCCTCTTTCACTACCAACCAAGTGAACATTGCCACCTTGTATGGAATTTTTACTTTCAATATGAGCTTCCAAGGTAAAAACCTGATTTGAGTCCCCATCTGATTTAGATTCTTATAGGTAGAGCTGGCTGTGAAACTGCCTTTGCTATGACATTTCCATTTGAGAGTGTTTTCTCCCTCCTTCAAACCCGTGAACTGATCTAAGGTGCCATAGAATTCAACTAGTCTATCCACCTCCCAATCTTGCAGGCGCCTTCTGTAAGTAAGATTCCATCCCTGATTAGACCAAACTTCCTTTTTTGCTGCTGGTTCAACAAATAAATGTCTGGAAAGAGCTGCATGAGACTGCCATTTCCTAGCCAGTCATCTTCCCAAGACAAAATCTTCCTTCCATTGTTTACATTGAAGCTAGTTCTTTCAAGGAAGCCATGCCATGCCACAGACTTCTGATTGATCTCCACAGGCTGGTGCCATAGACAACAGTTACTTCCTTGGTTTTCCAGGCATCTATCTTCTTATACTTTGCTTGGATCACTCTAACCCATAGTGCCTGTTCCTCTTTAGGAAATCTCCACAACCATTTCACAAGTAAGCTTCTGTTCTGCTTCCTTAGATTTCTGATGCTTAGCCTGCCTTGCTTCTTAGAAAGAGTTACAGTCTTCCAGTTGACTAAATGGAATCCTTTATTCTCCTTATCTCCATTCCACAAAAAATTCCTCCTTAGAGCATCAATTCTTTCTTCCACCTTGGCTGGAAGAGGAAAAACTGACATCAGATATGTTGGCAAAGCATCTAAAACTGAGTTGATTAGAACCAATCTTCCACCTCTGGACAAGTACTATGCTTTCCATACGGACAACCTTTTTTCACATCTCTCCACCACCCCATTTGATATCTCTTTGGAATTGCTTTTTGCTCTCAAAGGCATCCCCATATACTGTTGGCTGTTGTCCTATTTCTCCCCCAGAATCTCTGACAATTGTTGAATTATGTTCACCTCGATTGGAAAAATGAGACTTTTTCTCCAATTAATATGAAGACCAGAAGTTGCTTCAAACAAAATGAGAATCATCCTCAGGATCTTAAGTTTGTTTTCTTTTGCATCACAAAAGATAAGAGTATCATCTGCGTACTGAAGGTGTGTAACTTCCACTCTTGCATTCCCATCTTTTGCTACATTGAAACTCCTTATCCAACTATTGTTATGAGCAGTCTTTAGCATGTTATTTAAACCTTCCATCACTAATATGAACAAAAAAGGTGAGAGGGGGTCACCTTGTCTCAATTCTCTTTTTTTGAAGAAAAGAACCCTTCAGGAGAGCCATTTCAGTATTGAGAATCTAACAGGGCTTATGCAAAATTTCATCCACTGATCCACTTCCAACCAAAGCCCATCCTCGGCATGATTTCAAGTAAAAGGCTCCCACTGACATGGTCATATGCTTTTTCTATATCTAGTTTGCACATGATTCCTGGGGACTTGTCTTTCAGTCTTGAGTCTAGGCACTCATTAGCAATTAGGACTGCATCAGTGATTTGCCTTCCTCTCAGGATGGCCATTTGTTGAGTATCAACTAGCTTGTGCATCACTTTCTTCAATCTTCTGTGAGAATCTTGGATATCAGCTTGTAGATTCTCCCAATTAAACTAATTGGTCTAAAGTCTCTTAGCTCCTTGCCGCCACTCTTTTTTGGAATGAGAGCTATGTAAGTTGCATTGAAGCTCTTTTTAAAAATTCCTGAGAGTGGATGTATCCCCCTTCACTTTCTCCCAGGATTTTATAAAAAAACCCATAGTATATCCGTCCTGACAAGGTGCTTTGTCTGCAGTACAAGCCTTGAGTCCAAGTAGGACCTCCTCCTCTTCAAAAGGCTTTTGTAGTTCTTGTTGTTCCTCTGTACTGATGGAAGGATCAGAAGGGCACTGGTTCATTTGAAAGAGGGTCTCCAGTTCTCACTTTCACTATACAACTTTCTATAGAAGGATACAATCTGCCTTTTGATGTCTACAGGTTCCACCAATTCTTGTCCATCTACCACCAATTTATCAATATGATTGATCCTTATGAGTATTTGCCATTTTCTGGAAAAACCTAGTGTTCTTATCACCTTGTTTTTTCCATAGAGTTCTTGATCTCGGTCTCCAAGCTATCTCTTCCTTCTTTGCATAATCCTCAAAATCCTTGACAACACTTTCTTTCTGAACAGCTTCACCTTCGGTTAAAGGCCTGCCCTGTTGGATGGTGTCAAACTCAGAAACTTTGTTGAGTAGTTTCTTCTTTCTTTTTTCCAGGTTTCCATAAGTATTAGCACTCCATTCCTTCAGTTTTGTCTTCGTGGCTTTTAATTTGGAAGCTAGGATGAAGTCAGGTCTCCCTTCAAATTCAAAAGATGTCCACCATTCTTCAACTCTTTCATTGAAACCATCAGTCTCCATCCACCACCCTTCAAACTCAGAAACTTCGCTGAGTAGTTTCTTCTTTCTTTTATCCAGGTTTTCATAAGTATTAGCACTCCATTCCTTCAGTTTTGTCTTCGTGGCTTTTAATTTGGAAGCTAGGATGAAGTTAGGTCTCCCTTCAAATTCAAAAGATGTCCACCATTCTTTAACTCTTTCATTGAAACCATCAGTCTCCATCCACCACCTTTCAAACTTGAAGTATGATTTAGCGTATGTCCAACTTCCACTTTCAAGTGCAATTGGTGTGTGATCTGAGCACACTCTAGGTAGTATACCTCTCTCTTGTTTCACATTGCAAAACTTTTCCCCCCATTCAGTTGAATACAAAATTTTGTCAATTCTTGAAGCAACTTCCATATTAATACCTCTAGACCAGGTGTAGTTCTCCCCTTCTAATTGCGGATCAATTAATTCCATGTCTTCGATTACATCAAACAACTCATTCATATATACTAAGGTTCTTGAGCAGTTCGTCTTCTCTGAAGCATATCTGACAAAATATTGAAATCTCCTCGAAGAACCCAAGGACCTGTGAATAGGCTCCTGACAACCCCTATATCCCACCACACTTCTTGTCGTTCTATATTGCAAGTTGGTGCATAGGCTCTTGTCATATGCCAAACAAAATCATTTACCCTTGACTTAAAACAACAAATCAGTGTATGATCCTATCTCCACAACTGCCCCTTCCCAATTCCTGCTATCCCACAACATCAAAATACCTCCCCTGGTGCCACTAGCCTCCAATTGCCCATATTTGACTTTCCTCTTTCCCCACACCTGTTTGATTACTTCCCCCACTGTTCCCTTCTAGTTTTGTCTCCTACATCTGCTTTCCAGTCCTGAATCACACTATTTATCACCCTCCTATTCAGCCCCTCACGTTCCATGAAATTATCATCACATTCATCATTTATCTATAGTCTTTCCCCTCCCCCTAGTTCTCGTGCCTTTACTTTGGAAATTCATATCGATTGACAATCCTTTGAGCTCCTGTATACCATTGATTTTGGGAGTTTCCACTGTCTTCCTCTCTGCTTCTTTATTGATAGGATGTCTGTTGTTGTCTGTCTTCTTAAAAAGTGCCAGGGCTTCCTTTCTGCACCCCTCAAAAACTACCCTGAACTCTTTGCTCATCTTGATTATGTTTTGGTGGACTCATATTGATGCATCCATCTCCCCGTCACTTTCCTCATCTATAGATTGATAGTTCAGAGGCTCTGCTTCTTCTATGTTCCATGCCTCTTCCTCGTTGCAATTCAGTAGTAGCATGTTTGACTGTAAATTATCGATGTCGGACTGATTTCTATCTTCTTCAATAACTGTGACCGCTTCAACATAATCCTCTCCCTCTTTCATTCTTGTGAGTTCCGCTATAGGGTTTGGTTGTTCCTATGCAGCTTGAATCAGCGTTCAAATCCCCATTTTCACTGTCGAAAAAAACTGAGTCTGCAGAATTTGCTTCAATTTCTACTAACATGGGGTCTGCTTTAGTAATCTCTGCTTCGTATAACTGCTTTGGCTTCAAAAATTGGGCCTTGTTACATACTGGGCCTGTATTAATGGTCCATCCCCTCTTATCTTTTGCATTGTCTTTCCTCTGACCCGACTCCGGCCCAAAACAATCTAAAGAAAGCGCCTCCTTCATGACACGTGCCGCTGGGCCCACGCCAGCTGTAGGGTTTGAAAACCCACCCACGTGTTTGACCAGCTCATTATCAGCGATAAAGCTCCTAATCCCCCCCCCCCCCCCTTTTCCATCTATTATTTAGCGGTTCTTATCTATCATCTCCTCCATCTCGCCGACAACCACCTTCGTCTGGATTTCGAACCAGATCGGAACGAAGTAAGTTAAGACCTTGTCCATTATCTTCACTTCTTTTGGTACATTTACCCCATTTCCTTTTATCTTCAATCTTGCCCATTTAAGGTGATTTTTGAGAGAAATCTCTTCCTCGGTTTCCAGCCATCCTCCACATTGATCTCCGATGGCTTTGAAAACCTTTTCCGTCCACTGATGAAGTGGAAGCATCCATATTGAGCCTTCGCGTTTTGTGCAACACCCTGCGGTTGGAGACCACCATTCTGGATGTAGCTTCAGTTGTTTCCAGACCCATTCTCCATGAATAACATGCTCCGCCATGTTTTTGTTTGGAAATTCAAACATGAAGGAGCATCCCCCCATTTCATAGATGTTGACCCCAAAGGACTTCTTCCATGTATTCATGGCCCATTTTCTGATGTCTGAAAGCGTGGGATTCTCCTTCAGATCTACATTGAAGCTACTTACAATACACCTGCCAAGAAGGCCCTTTCCCTGCGCTGTGTCTCCATCCATGCTAGGTATTGCTTCCTTGTTGCGACTGATGCTAGGTATTGCTTCCTTGTTGCGACTGATCACAGATTCCGATGTTTCCTTCAATTGCCATTTACTGGTTCTGACTGAATCAGCATACCGGATTTTTGGATCTGTCATTCTGGGCTTGTCTGTGGTAATTAGACCTTTTGAGTCTTTAATGAAGTTTACTATCTTTAATGCTATGTCCCCCCAGCCCCTATTAAATGCATACTCAGGAACTATAGTAACAGATCTATTTCCCCCTTGTACTGTCACAATACTAATGAATCTGCCAAACTTGTTATGCTTTCTGGAATAAAAAAATTCTGCAAACTGTTCGTTCATCTTCCATTTTCTCGTATGCGTACCGGAATCCCTTGAGGCTTTGCGTAAAGCAAAAACAATCCATTCCATGGTTTTCTTGTTGAATGTGGTTCTGCGCATCAGATTACGACTTCCCTCCACCCATTCGAACCAGACATCTGCTCTTGCTGTAAGCCTTGTTATATCATATGATTTAAATCCTACTGCGAAGTAGATTCCGTTCTCTCCCATGTTGTCGGAGTATTATCGGATGAGCCCATCGTGAAAGATCACCGGGGGGAAAGCTTTTCCCTCTTTGGGAAATGTGCCTGAGAGAGTTTTTTGGTCTATCGGGGAATCCTATCATGGAACTACTAATAAACAGTAATATTCATCCAATCATTATCTGAATTATTACAATCTAACTTCATTTGAGATATTTTGATCCTTGATACTGCAGTTTATAAGGTTTTTAAGAAGAAGTGAAGGAGTTGAAGCAGCTCGCAAATACTTTGTTGATGCACGCAAGTCCCCAAATTGCACTTACCATGTTTATGTGGCTTATGCAATGATGGCCTTTTGTCTTGACAAGGATGCAAAGGTGATTAGGACTATCTTAATTTCAAATGTTTCAAGCATGGGATTTGGTGCATGGAACCTGATAGGGAATTCCGTACCTCAGAGAATATGTCTAGAATTATTAAACTGTCGCTCACAAATTGGTGTATGATACTTTCATAATCGTGCGATGGTTACATGTTGAATTATTTGATGTTTTTAACAAAATTACTCCCCTAACAGTTTATTTTCAAATTAGTCAGTATATGCTTGTTGACTCTCTTTTATTTCTTGACATCCCCTGCGTGTTTCTTTTACCTGTAGTATCCTTTGGATGATATGCAATCATTTTTGTGCATTCATGCAGATGGCGCACAATGTTTTTGAAGCAGGGTTAAAACGCTTTATGCATGAGCCTGGATACATCCTTGAGTGAGTCTCCTTTTCTTCTAATTTACTAAAGGAAATGCTACTGGGGTGAGTTATTGCATGAGTTCCAGTGGAATCAGGAAGTTAGGATTTGTGTCCTACAAATTTGTTGGTTTGCTAGCATTGGCCTAGATGTAATGCATGATGTAAGACTTGTGGCAACATCTGGTACATTAGTGGGAATGAAGAAACAGTTGTACAATTTCAAGCATCATAACTTTTATAGTTCTAAAACATTCAACTGTTATTGATGACTCTTCTGCCTGGGAACAAGTAGCAAGGTTTGCTTTCTGTTCTTCTCTGAGCAGAAATAACCATGAGCTAATTAAAATGTTGCAGGTATGCAGATTTTCTCTATCGTTTGAATGACGATAGAAACATCAGGGCATTATTTGAACGTGCATTGAGCTCACTGCCTCCAGAGGAATCTGTTGAGGTGTGTTTCTATTATTTGTTTCATTGTCTAATTTTGCAGTTCTTGCTTGTTTCAGGGTGCCTTTGGATGAGTCCTGCCTGTTTAATTTGTGAATTTCTGTTCTTGTTGAATGTTTTATCTTCTTCGGTGTGTCACGTTCTATAGTTTGGATCTTCTATGCCAAGATGGTTGCATGCCAGTGTTGCTCTATATCTCTACAGTTACCTCACTTAATGGAATGTGTGAGAAATATAAGAGAGAAATATTATTGAATTGTGTTTCTCCATTATTACAATGAGACCCTATTTATAGACATTACATTACAATCCTTTTCCAACTAGGACACTACATTACAATCCTTTTCCTAGTAGGATTCTCTATACTATTCCTGTTCCTACTCCTATTCTAACACTCCCCCTTAAGTTGGTGCATACAGGTCATGTGTACCGAGCTTGTTATAGATGTAATTAATACGAGGACCAGTGAAGGACTTGGTGAAGATATCTGCAAGAAAACTGGTAAAGACTACTCGGGGACGTCTCGACGACCTCAGTTGAAAAGGAACAAACTGAAAAGGTGGTCGAAAAAGGTAGTAAACGTTGCCGGAAAGTCGATATGTTGACGGAAAATTGCCGGAAATTGGTATAAACTATATGGGTCGTCTCGAAATCAAGAGACGAATAGATCTTTAACAAGAAAGTCGCCGAAAAACTGGCCGCAAAAGGCTCATGCGTCGGCGCGTGGTCATATCTCGCCGGAGGTGACGACCTCCTGGACGACACTTGGTCGCAGGGAGACACTGGACCTCTTGGTGCTGTTGATTTTCACACAACACTGACGAAAGTGAAACTACGCAAATCAAATCCGAGGAGTCACCCGAAAGATGCACAGAATTATGCAAATCAGATCTGAAGAGTCACCGGAAAGACGCACGGTGCTACCAAATCAGATCTGAGGAGTCACCGGAAAGACGCACGGTGCTACCAAATCAAATTTGAGGAGTCACCAAAAAGACGCACAGTGACTGCTTTCTCTGTCCCGGATGCTTCTCAAATCAGTCCTTCTCAACATGATTTTTTTTTCATGCATATATTATTAACCCAACTTAGGCCAACATAATCATTGGTGCCAAGATCGTAGAAGCTCTGATACCATGTGAGAAATATATGAGAGAAATATTATTGAATTGTGTTTCTCCATTATTACAGTGAGACCCTATTTATAAACATTACATTACAATCCTTTTCCAACTAGGACACTACATTACAATCCTTTTCCTAGTAGGATTCTCTATACTATTCCTGTTCCTGTTCCTACTCCTATTCTTACAGAATGCTTACTAATAGAACCAAGAAACATGTATCAATTGCTTTCTGTTTAGGCTTGTCAGATACTTTTTATCTACGTGCTATTGCAACAACATTTTTCATGGTGAAGCCCGTTGTCTGCTTGCAAAGTTCTTTTTAATGCATGGTGGGGTTGGAAGAGAAGAGTCGGTTTATACGACCCTTGTCTCCTCTGGGCCTCTGTATGTGTGCACATTGATGTGATTCTTTGGTTCTACTTTTTTTTTTTTTGAAATGGTAATAAAAGGAACCAATTGGCTCTAATTACTTTTAAGTGGATGAGCCTGGGTTCATCTCTCATATGTTGGTGTTTTCTTTCTGCTAATAATTCAAAAGAGGTTGAAGGTCACATCTCTGAGTATCCTTTGTGTTTCTTCATTGACTGTGCATAGCTCATATATTTGCCTGGACTTCCCTGTCTTCATTCACTGTCCGTAGCTCTTCTGTGACCACCTGTTAGTGTTGAGGTTGCACTGCTCCAAAATTAACACGTAGAGAGCTTTCTGCTAACAATCCCTTATATGGTACGTCACAAAATCATGAAGGAGAATCACTCTATACTTCTATTTAATATTTATATGGGGAAAGAAGATCGAAAGCCATTGAGTTGTGGAGTTTTTTTTTGCAGAGTAGTCATAGAAAGAGAATCGAGGATCTGCACATATGAGTGCTCAAGTACATGCCTAGAGTCTAAATTCCTAGTAATTTTTCCAGTTGTATTTGTTTTAACGAAAAAGAATAAAGTCCTGAAGAGGGAACGAACATCCAACTTCCCCAATACAAGGGTGCGGACACTGTTGGTTAAGTATTTCTCCGCATCTTTCTATTCAGACCAATTTATGCAGCTAAGAACTCCATAAATAGGCTCATTCCACGAGGTTAACTTTGTTAACTTTTCCAGTCAACCAACTATTTTCTCTGGGGGATTTTTCCGGCAGCCATCATAGATATTCAGCCTTTATAACATGGAGAAGGATAGGATTTTCTTTGATGCTTGTTTCAAGTCTTGTGAGATCATGAGACTTGGTTCTTGGGTTGAAATTTGGTTCGAATGGGTTGAACGCAACAGAAATTTAAGGAGACAAGTCACTATTAGTTAAATAATATTAGGTGGATTGTGTTTGTCTTTAATATGGCATCCAAGGCAGAAATTGTTGGTTAAGAGGTGGAACAAGAAGGGCCACTATGCAGAATTCTTCTGTATCCTGAAGTACAATGAATATGGGAGATACATCAGCTTCGTAGCTTACAAAGGGGGAACAAATCTGTCATTATTACACTAGAAGCAGCATTCAAAGATCTCCAACTTCATTAATGACACAATAAAGGAGAGGAGAAGGTGTTGTTAGGTAAGAACTTCCCCCAACTTGAATCCTCATACAAAGAAGCCTTTAGAACTAACAGATGGATAGCAATGGGTACTTCCATTTCAGAAAAAAACCTTTCGGGAAATGCATTGTCGGAAAGCTAGCTCCGACATCGAATGATGCAAGGAGATGGGCTTGCAACTCATGGAAGAACGCAATAGGGATAAATGTATGCGAGATGAATGACACACAAGTCCTCTTCGAACTACCCACCAGAAAGGCAACAGGACATGTTCTAACAGGTGAATAGAGCTGGAGAAAGATTAAGTGGCATCTTGATTGGTGGAACTCCTACCCCCGGATGTTGGCCGGAGAATCTGACTAGGGATTGGGTGTGGATAAGAATTATGGGTCTCTCTTTGAGTCTATGGTCTTAGAAGGTCTTCAAAGAAATAGGCGACCATTGTGGTGGTTGGCTTGAAACAGAGGAGGAGACATCCTTGAAGAGCCATCTTCATTGGGCGCGGATTAAAGTGAAAGGAGACGGGAAAATATTCCAAGGGCGATAGAGGTGGAAAATGACGGGTTTTTTGTACAAACTTCCCATCTGGTGCAAGATTCTGGTGACGGTAGCAATCAGAACTACAATCGGTGAAGTCGAAGGGCAAAAGGAGGAACTTACTCAAAGAACTGGCTGTTTTTGATGAAGTTAGTAAGGGTAGAGCACTAACAGAGGAGGAGGTAACAAGGAAGAATTCTAGTCTACTGGAGTAGACTGCTCAAATATGAAGAAATTTCATGGAGACAAAAGTCAAGATCACTGTGGTTAAAGGGTGGGGACAGGAACACTAAGTTCTTCCACAAAATGGCCAACGCGCACAAGAGGTATAACAACATTGATCAATTAGTAATTCAAGGAGAATTGACTCAAGATCCTGCCATAATTGAATGGGAGATAGTAGATTTCTACAAGAAGCTATATACAATGACTACTGACTAGAGACCTGCCTATACTGATGCTAGCTGTCCCAGATTAACTGAGGAGGAAAAGGAAAACTTGCAGAGGAACTTTGAGGAGAGTGAAGTCCTAAAATGTCTGAAAATGTGTGCAATTGATAAACCACCCGGGCTTGATGGATTCACTATGGGCTTCTTCCTCAAGTGTTGGGAGGTGGTGAAGGAGGACATCATGAAAGCTTTCAGAAACTTCTATAATCAGGAAGTATTTGAAAGAACTTTGAATGCAACATTTATTACTCTCATTCCAAAGAAGAAGGGTGCCAAGGAACCGAGAGATTTCAGACCTATCAGCTTAATAGGCAACATCTACAAGCTTTTTGCTAAAGTACTAACAGAGAGAACAAAAGGAGTAATGGCTAAACTTGTGGATTCCCAGCAAATGGCTTTTATCCAAGGAAGACAAATTGTGGATTCAGTGTTTATAGCTAACGAGACAGTGGATTCCAGACAAGAAAAAAACCTGGAATTCTTTGTAAGTTAGACATGGAAAAGGACTATGACCATGTAAATTGGGAATATCTTTTGACTACAATGGAGAGAATGGGATTTGGGATGAAGTGGATCCAGTGGATCAAACATGAGATTCTCAGTACTTATAAATGGATCCCTCACAGGTTTCTTTAGTGCACAGAGGCGACTGAGACAGGCGGATGCTCCGTCTCCTTTCCTTTTCCTACCTGCTATGGAAGGTCTGAACATTATGATCAAGTCAGCTAAAGTGACGGAATGGCTCAGAGGCTTTGAGGTCAGCAGACCTGGAGTAGACAATGTGGAAGTCACTCATCTACAATATGCAGATGGATACCTTAATATTGTGTGATGCTGATGAAGGCCAACTAAAGATGTTGAGGGTGATCCTAATGCTATTTGAATGGTTCTCTGGTCTACACATTAATCGGAGGAAAAGCTACCTCTATCCAATTAATGAAGTTCACAACATGGAAGCCTTAAATGCTATTCTGGGAGGGAAAATTGGACTACTGCCTACAACATATCTTGGGATGCCTTTAGGGGCTAAATCTCAGTCATGAAATGTGGAACAATATGGTTGAGAAATGTGAAATGAAGCTAGCAAGATGGAAATCATAATATCTCTCTAGGGGTGGCAGGTTGACCTTGATTAATTCTGTTCTTGATTCATTACCAACCTATATGATGTCAGTATTCCCAATCCCCAAGAGAGTCATCAATAGGTTAAATAATATCAGAAGAAAATTCCTCTGACAAGGAAACAGTGAGAAAAAAGTATACAATTGGGTTAAATGGGATGTTGTGATAGTGGGGAAGAAGCATGGAGGTCTGGGAGTAAAGAACTTGATGAATCAGAGCCGCAACACTTGCTGCCTCTCCTCCAAAACCTCTATGCTTTCTCTGGTAGCGCACAAAGCACTTAGGATGAAATGGCCGTGGAAGTTCAATAGTGAAGAACTGATCTATTGGAAGGAAGTTATTAAGGCAAATTATTATAAGGAGGACAACTGGATGACCAAAGAGGTGACCACACCATATAGGGTCAATGTACGGAGATCTATCAGATCTCTGTGGCCAGAGTTGAAGGCTAACACAAAGATCAAAGTTGGGAATGGAGAGAAAACAGAATTCTGGAAGGATGATTGGCATGAGGCAGGTAAGCTAGATGTTCTGTTTCCTGATATATACTCTCTAGTATCCCATCAACAGAAGTCCATAGCAGATCACTGGACTCCTCAAGGATGGAACTTCATCTTTAGAAGACAAATTAATGACTGGGAAATTCAGAGGGTAGCCGATTTTTTCAACACCATTGGCCATGGAAATGAATGACTGGGAAATTCAGAGGGTAGCAAATTTTTTCAACACCATTCCATGCAAATTGAGTTGTGCATACAATTGCCTGAACCATCTCAACCAGCCCCAAAGTCTCTGGCCATGGAAAGGAATCGGGAAGTCAAAAATCCCACTCAAAGTGGCATGTTTTGTTTGGCTGTTAGCCAAAGAAGCTGTACTGACTCAAGACAACTCAATGAGGGGGGGGATACCATTATGTTTTAGATGTTTCTTTTGTGGGGAGACTGCTGAGACAGTTAACCATCTTTCCTACACTGCACGATCACTAGCCAACTATGGATGTTATTCCTGTATCTTAAGGGTATGTCATGGACCATGCCTCCCAAGATCGCTGAAGCAATCCAGAGTTGGGAGGAAGCAGGGAAGCAGTCCAAGAACAGAGGCACATGGAGAATTGTCCCTGCTAGTAGATGGTGGGCAATATGGTAGGAGGGGAACTCTAGAGTTTTTGATAGTATAGAGAATAGTATGCAAAAATTCAAACTTAATTGTCTTATGCTACTATGTTTTTGGTGTAATCAGATATACTCATGTGATACTATCTCCATAACTGATGTACTAGACTCAATTTAGGAAAAGATAGTAGGATTTGATGTACATGTCGTAAATATTGATCAACACTGCTTTAGTACTGTTTTATGAGGAATATAGTAAGTTTCCAGTTTAAAGAAAAGGTGTAGAGGAAACATAACTTGTAGATTTTTTAGGATCTCTATAAGTGTCACTTTTTCTGTTCCTACTTTCGAAGGTCCCCAACATATCCTTAATGTCGAAGAATATACAACATTACCATTTTCCAAAATAAAAAGAATTTAACAACATGGAGATAAATTTGATAGAGGAAAACATGAGTTCCATAATTGAAGCAGCTTTGCCTGTAAATTTCCAGAATATAGGACAAGACAAAGAAATAAACTCGAGACACCACTTTGGGTCCGTCAAAACATCCTAAAACTTTGCAAAGAGTTTGGGGTGGAGTTTCTAGGATGTGAAAGTGAGCAATGCACTTTATGAAGATAGATAAGAGGCAATCTAACAAGGAGAAGGACCAGGGGTTAACAACTCTAAAGAAGTGTGTGAATGAACTGAAAGGCTTGGAATTGAAGAATATATTCATAAGCAATGGAACTAGAAGTAGGGGAGATATCTAGCCATAAAAGACAAAGAAGCTAAATCAGTGTTATTAAAGGCGATCGCCTTATCGCCTTGGCGACGTGGCGAGGCGAGGCGACGACATCTCGCCTCCAGGCTCCGTGGCGACTGCAGATCGAAAAGGCGACGCCATGGCGATGTGGCGAGGCGAGGCGATGGCGATAAAAGGCGACGCCTTTTAATTTTTTTAAAAAAATTAGGGTTTTTTAAGCGATAAAAGGTATTTTTAGGCTTGTTTCCATACTTCCCTTGAAACCTTGTGACTGCGGCGACGGGTAACTCAGACGCAACAACATCAGAGTTCAGACTCCGGCGGCGACTGCAACTCCGGCCGGCCAGCTCCGGCGAGTCTCCGACAGTCCGACTTCTCCATAGGTAAGTAACTCTTTTTCTTTTCTTTTTCTATTTCTTCTTCTACTTTCTTCTTCTACTTCATATTCTGATTTCTTTTTCTACTTTCTTCTTCTTCTTCCTCTGATTTTTCACTTCTTCCTCTGTTTTTAACTCTTCTTTTCTTCCTCTGTTTTTTTCTCTTCTTTTCTTCCTCTGTTTTTTTCTCTTCTTTTGTTCCTCTGTTTTTTTTCTCTAATTTAGTTATATAATATACTAATTAGTAATTAATATCGTAATTGTTGATCATTAACAATAAGTTCAATGGCGTCTCAATCTAATAAAATATTTGCTACTATGAACTATCTATTTTTAGTTTTTGAATTGAAATATTTGCTAATATATTATTGCTATTGAGATTTTGATTATTTATATGTGCAATTAAATATTTTAATTTTTTGGTATTAATTGGCGCCGCACTTCAAAAAGGCGAGCGCCTCGCCGCGTGGCGAGGCAGAGCCTTGTCGCCTTGTGTCGCCTTTCACCGTCCAAAACACTGAGCTAAATATTTTGTCCTAGAATAGGAGTTGGAATTGTCCAAGGAAAAGGGAATTGGTGAAGAGTTTGATTCACAGTCGGAAGGCAAATATAATTTGCTTTCAAGAATCAAAGTTAGAGGGTGATATAAGGGAATTATCAAGGACCCGTGGGCTAATAGATTGGTGGATTTTGTACAACTAGAGACAAGTGGGACTAGAGGTGGAATTATCATTCTTTGGGATAGTAGAGTTTGGGATGGGGAGATTAGCAGTATGGGAGCCTACTGTAAATTCTCAGTTAAGAGTAAAAACTTCTCCGGGCACTTAACTAGGGTTTATGCTCCAAATGATAGGAGGAAAATGGAAGAAGTATGGTGGGAAGTTGGTGTAACAAAGGGCCTTTTGAGGGACCTTGGGTGGCTTGTGGGGATTTTAATACAGTTAGATACTCTGGAGCTGAGGACAACATGAGGTGTCAAGGTGATAGTCATGGCAAGTTTACAGTTAAGCCTGTATGTAGAGATCTCAATCAGTCAAACAATCAAGTGGGATGTTGGCCTTAGAAAATGATATGGAAATTTAAAGTTCCAAACAAAGTGGTCTGTTTCTTCATTCTTGTTTCTCCTGGTTACTGGCCAAAGAGGCAGTTCTGACTCAAGAAAACCTAGCTAGAAGAGGCTTTCATCTACGTTCCAAATGTTACCTATGTGGGAAGCAAGCAAAGACAATAAATCATCTTTTTCTTCATTGTACTTGTACAAACCAACTATGGAGTATATTCATTAATTTGAGAGGTATTAGATGGGCTATGCTAGGAAGGGTGGCTGACTTATTAGACAGGAGGAGATATAGAAAATTGTCCAAACTTGTATTTGATGGACAATGTGGAAAGAGGAATCAAAGATATTTTGAAGACAAAGGAAGCTCAATTCAAAAGATGAAGATGAACTATCTAGTTTGTACTACTTTTGGTGTAAATATGAAATTATAGAAGATGCAAAATCTATTTTTGATGTCTTGGATTACATTTAGAATCTGAGTTTGTTGTATTCATTTCCATTTTACTCTTCAAATTACTAAGCCACACTATGAAAGTTTGAGGGAGGGTGGAAGAGATAAGATGAAGAGGGATGTGTCTATTTTTGAGAACCAATTTGGATTCATGCCGGGGTGATTTACCATGGAAGTCGTTCAACTCTTAAGGAGGTAGTTGGAGCTGTCCAGGGACAGAAAAAAACTAGCATTTGGTGTTCATTGACTTAGAAAAGGCGTACGACAAGGTACCGAGGGATGTTTTATGGAGATGCCTGGAGTCTAGAGGAGTATATGTGACATACATTAGAGGGATTAAGGACATGTACTATGGAGCCAAGATCCGAGTAAGAACAGTGAGAGACTCAGAACACTTCCCAGTCGAGATGGGGTTGCACAAGGGATCAACTCTTAGCCCGTTTTTATTTGCCTCAGTAATGGATGAATTGACACGACAAATTCAAGGGGAAAGTACCATGATGTGTTATTTGCAGATGACATAGTATTGATTGACGAGACACGCGAAAGAGCTAATGATAAATTGGAGGTTTGGAGACAGACTCTAAAGTCTAAGGGGTCGTTTGGTTGGGAACAAGTTATCCCGGGATTAATTATCTTGGGATTAGTTATCCCCCATGAATATGGGATAACTTATCCCGTCACTATGGTATAAATGGTGGGATAAATAATCCCGGGACTAACTAATACCTCCAACCAAATGCAGGATAAAATAATCCTGCATTTTATCCCGGGACTATTATACCTTATACCTCACACCAAACAACCCCTAAAGGTTTCGGGTTGAGCATGATTAAAACTAAGTAAATAGAGTGGTAGTTTAGCGATGCATCACATTAGGGATTATTCCCAAGAGGTAGCTTTAAGTACCTTGGTTCCCAAGGAAATGGGGAGATCGACAATAATGTCACACATCGTATTGGAGCAGGGTGGATGAAATGGAGGCTCGCATCCAGTGTCCTATGTGATAAGAATGTGCCACCGAAACTTAAAAGGTAAATTCTATAGAGTGGTTGGTAGGCCAACTATGTTGTATGAGACTGATCATTGGCCAGTCAAGAACTCACACATTCAGAAGATGAGAGTAGCGGAAATGAGGATGCTCGGATGGATGTGTGGACATACTAGAAGAGATAAGATTAGGAACGAGGATATCCAGGACAAGATGTGAGTGGCCTCCATGGTGGACAAGATGTGGGAAGTGAGACTGAGATGGTTGGGGTATGTGAAGAGGAGTACAAATGCCAATGAGGAGGTGCGAGAGATTGACAATGATAAGTTTAAGGAGAGGTAGATGTAGGCCGAAGAAGAATTGGGGAGAGGTGATTAGACAGGACATGAAACATCTTCAGCTCACCGGGAAAATGACACTAGACAGGAGAGCGTAGAGGTCGAATATTAAGGTCTAAGGTTAGTAGGTAGTTGAACATTTTCTCTTTTCTTCGGGAAAGTTTGGCATTGGCTTAGAACACTTTATTTGCTTCCCTTTCCCCTTATTAGTCTCACTACTGTTGTGTAGTATTATCATATTCCTCAATTTTACTACTGTTGTGTTGTGGATGTGTTGAAGTAATTAAATTAAGTATTTAATTATATTTTTATTAGCTGTCTTTATTATTCTTCTAAAGATCGTTATGAACAATTTTTTGAAAATCAACATACAACAGAAGCGGAAAAGGTTGTAGTGGTTGGGTTTCACATGTTGGGAGAAGCACAATTATGGTATTATTGGCTTAAACGAGCAAAGGGCCCAATGAGTTGGAAAGAATTTCAAAAACGTTGTTTCCAGCGATTTGGACCTCTTGAAGCAGCAACCCAGGTGGGTGAATCACTCACACTTTAGCAAATTGGTATAGTTGAAATTTATCAACGTCAGTTTCAAGAAAAGTTGGCTAGGATTGGAATTGGATGATTCAGTTGACACTATTCTAGAAGTTCAGGATGACTGCACTGAAATTCGAGCTTGAGGACAAGCTCTTTCAACGTGAGGGGAGTAATGTTGTGGATATGTTGAAGCAATTAAATTAAGTATTTAATTATATTTTTATTAGCTGTCTTTATTATTCTTGAATAGAATTTATGTCTCATAGTTTCATAAGGATTAGGTTAGTTATAGTTATTAGTTTAGAATAGGATTTATGTTTCCTACTTGCATAGGAATTAGACTTCCTATTGCTGTAATAAGACTCCTATTTAAAGGGGTTTCTGAGAAATAAATCAGTAAGTCATATTTTAACCAAAAACAGGAGATCAAAGTTCTCTCTTCCATTGAACTCTAAGGTTTCAGCCTCTCTTTAATGAGCTGAAGTTATATACAAAATAGGTCGATCTGGGAATTCAAACAAAGGCAAGGGAAAGTCGAAGTCAGTTGAATTAGACTTCCTTGTTCATCGTCCTGTGACGCGATCCTTCTCTAAAGATCCTAACATGTTGTTGTTCCTTTACTTTGATTATCTCTAGTATTTTGCTGTCAATACTCTTTCTCCTCTTCAGTTTTTTCATCATAACTTTTTACTCTTGTATTTTTCAAACATGTTTTGAAAACGCTTTTCTAGAGCCGAGGGTCTTATCGGAAACAACCTCTCTACCTTACCCAAGGTAGGGGTTGATACGCCCAAATTACGACTCCAAATTAAGAAGCGTAAGCGGTCGTCGTCAAATATATAACCCAACAGAGGTTGGGGTCGATCCCACAGGGAATAAGGTGCAAATTAAGTCGTTAGTGACTTAATTGACTAGTAATCAATAGTTTCCGGTAAATGGGGAGGTTTGTGTGATCAATATTTGAACAATGCAAATAATAATGTACGAGTTTCAACGAGTAATAATCAATATGAGAATGAACTAGGGAAGTGTTCACCATGGCATCGTAACAATTTCGACTCAAAGCTTAACCGGGTTCTTTCTATATGTATATCACGATGTGATTGAATTAATGGTATCATCTAAACGTTTCTCAACCAAATAGACAAATTTCCTTTTCAATTCACTCGAACTTGAAAAGGTGAACTTATTTCAATCCTAAACATCAAGTAGATTAATCTAGTTACAGCATTAATCATAAGACGAGAGTTGGTAGTCTCGAATCCTCGTAGTTAATCAAATTTCCCGGTTTTAATCTCTTTGTTCAAGCAAATCAAACCTAGGTATGTTCTAATGTTTGCAACCATTAGAAAACGTAAATAACGAATGATTAACAACGTGACAACATATAAATTGAACCCTACGCTACCCGGAATCTATATTGTTACTTTTGCCATGGCTCCCACAACTAGAGTTGTGGGAAATTAGCTACTCATGCTATTAAAGAAATAGAAGAAAATCATATTCATAATAAGAGAGGGATTCTTACAAATAGTATGAAATTTACTTCAATTATCCAGGAACAAGCAGCCAAAAATCCCAAGAGTAATCGAAGAAGAAGAACGAAACGTGTATGTCGTGTTTTCTCCTCTCAAAAAGTCGCTCAAACCGTCGCACAAACTATTGTTTAACGAATAATAAAATAACCCTAACACAGGGTATTTATAGTAGTCTAGGAAATAAAGTCCAAAAATAGAATTTTCGGAATCCCACGTCGCGTTGACAGGGCGTGACGGTCCGTCACTTGAGCCGTCACAGCTAAACAGTGAGCTCCTAGGCAATTTTTCTGGTAAGTCGTCGGGCCTGTGACGACTTGCTGGTAAATTCTGGTAAGTCGTCGGGCTCGTGACGACTTGCTGGTAAATTCTGGTAAGTCGTCCGCCCAGTGACGACTTACAGTGTTTTTCTTTGTTTTATCTTGGTGGCATGGGTGACGGTCCGTCAGGTCAGTGACGGGCCGTCAGACGGTCCGTCAGACGGTCCGTCACTCCTAGGCAGTGCTCGATGAATTGTTGTCTCGTCCTGGCGGCCTGGCTGACGGCCAGTCACAGGTGTGACGGTCAGTCATGCCAGCCGTCAGGCTTAACCAGTTGAGGTTTTTGAACCATTTTTCTTCTGTTTTCATCTCTAGCTCCATTTCCTGCAAATATAACAATAAAACATCAAAAACCACAAAAGTTGCTTGAAAACTCCCGAGTATTCTTAGTTAAAGGCGTCAAATGTGCCGTAGAATCCCGGCACATCAACAACCTCAACTTAAAACGTTCGCTTGTCCTCATGCAACATGACAATAAAAACAAAATGACGACTCAACTAAGAATACAAACACACATCTCTGGCAAATCATGGCCACTCAACAGTTTATTAAATTTAAATCAAGCCCCCCGGTAGCACACAAATGTATGAAACGCTAACTTGCAAGGATCCAAACATGTCATTTCGATATGATAGAATATTCTACATACACACACAACAACTATCCCAACAGTCAATAGATAATACAGAAATCTCGGTGCCCTCACCACAAAGAAGTCCCACACACAAGATTTGGGATTAGGTAAGGCGCTCACACTCACAACCGATTTCAAACAATGCACATGCGATGCCATAAGCTTGCCCTTGCTATTCTATTTCAGTTTTTTTCAGAAAGCCGCTCAGGATCACTACAGGACTTGTTTTGGCTTGTAATGAGGCTTCGGGTGCAGGTAGGATACATTTGGGGAATAGTGACTAAACCTTCCTTGTAATCATTGACCTATTATTTCCATTCAACCTTTTTACATCCACTCATAATCACCTTTGATTTCCTTATTTCTTGCTACAGGTGTGGCCTTTTTAACATGATAACTCTTTTTCTTTCTTTTTTAGTTATTTTTCTGACTTTTCATTTGGCACACACCTGCACTTTCTATCCCAACAACAACCAATTAAGCACAATCCCATTTTCTTATCATTTACCTCTATAGTAGCCACCCTTAACTTAGGCTGATTGCCTGAGTTGAGGTGCACGATGTCCAAGAAAGGACCAGAGCCAAAATAGAGACTCAAAGTTAAAAGGGAAAGGTAAGAGGTTATCGGAAGAACAAAGTCAACTTAACCCCATTTTTCTTATCATGTACCTCTACAGTAGCCACCCTCAACTTAGGCTAATTGCCTGAGTTGAGGTGCACGATGTCCAAGGAGGGACCAGGGCCAAAATAAAGACTCAAAGTTAAAAAGGGAAGGGTAATAGGTTATCGTAAGAATAAAGTCAACTTTGGCTCAAACATGGATCAAAGGGGTTATTTACATTTGGATAGTCTTTTAGGCTAAGTGGACTGCACACAAAAAGGGCCTGTGATCCTTTCCTAAGCAACCAACTTCAAGCTTAACAAAATAGACCGGGCAAGTTCTAGATGCATGCATAGAGTAAGGGTTTATAACAATAAGCTCACACACACTTGGCACCAAGAAATCATACCACTACCAACTATCAAAACAACAGTTCGGCTTAAGCACAATTATTACAATCACATCCATTCAATGACATTCAGAGATCCAGAACAGTCAATCATTTCAAACACAAGTACAAATTTAATATTTTTTTGGAGGGGGTTCCTTTTTAGTTCAACTTGCAAAAAGCCATGCTTGCTATAGACATCACAACACAACCAAAATTTAAATGACAACCTAAACATGCCGGTTCTACTAGATAGCACACAGAGGGAAAAGAAACACGACAACAAAAACCCTCGGTGGTGTTGGACTCACAGGTATCCCAACACCCTCAACTTAGACTCATGCATTGTCTCCAATGCATACATGTGAAAGCTAAAACAGTGAGAGAAAGGAATACCTGTGAAGCCCTTAGGCCTCAGAATGTGGTACGATGTTGGAGACCATCGGGGTCTCCAAGGTAGGTGCAGTGGAACAGGTGCAAGCAACATCATCACCCAATGCAACATCTACCTCAATATCATCAACGTTCAAGTGTTGTTGGCCTGCTTGTGCATTCATGTTTTTCCGTAGCGTTCTTGCGAGCTCGGGGTCGTAGGGTAATATTGGTTCACCCGAGCGTCGGGTACTTGGCATGCACAACTCTGTACCCTGTAACAAACAAAAACAACAAATAAAAGTAAAAGCAGGAAAGTATGACTAAGAGTCAAATAAACACACCGGACTTAATAAACAACCGTATTCCCCGGCAACGGCGCCAAAATTTGATACGCCCAAATTACGACTCCAAATTAAGAAGCGTAAGCGGTCGTCGTCAAATATAGAACCCAACAGAGGTTGGGGTCGATCCCACAGGGAATAAGGTACAAATTAAGTCGTTAGTGAATTAGATGACTAATAATCAATAGTTTCCGGTAAATTGGGGGGGTTTCTGTGATCAATATTTGAACAATGCAAGTAACTAATTGCGAATTCAATGAGTATTAATCAATATGAGAATGAACTAGGGAAGTGTTCACCATGGCGTCGTAACAATTTCGACTCAAAGCTTAACCGGGTTCTTTCTATATGTATATCACGATGTGATGAATTAATGGTATCATCTAAACGTTTCTCAACCAAATAGACGAATTTCCTTTTCAATTCTCTCGAACTTGAAAAGGTGAAATTTCTTATTTCAATCCTAAACATCAAGTAGATTAATCTAGTTACAGCATTAATCATAAGACGAGAGTTGGTAGTCTCGAATCCTCGTAGTTAATCAAATTTTCTGGTTTTAATCTCTTTGTTCAAGCAAATCAAACCTAGGTATGTTCTAATGCTTGCAACCATTAGAAAACGTAAATAACGAATGATTAACAACGTGACAACATATAAATTGAACCCTACGCTACCCGGAATCTATATTGTTACTTTTGCCATGGCTCCCACAACCCTAGTTGTGGGAAATTAGCTACTCATGCTATTAAAGAAATAGAAGAAAATCATATTCATAATAAGAGAGGGATTCTTACAAATAGTATGAAATTTACTTCAATTATCCAAGAACAAGCAGCCAAAAATCCCAAGAGTAATAAAATAACCCTAACACAGGGTATTTATAGTAGTCTAGGAAATAAAGTCCAAAAATAGAATTTTCGGAATCCCGCGTCGCGTTGACGGGTCGCCTGACGGACCGTCACGCATGTGACGGGCCGTCACTTGAGCCGTCACAGCTAAACAGTGAGCTCCTAGGCAATTTTTCTGGTAAGTCGTCGGGCCTGTGACGACTTGCTGGTAAATTCTGGTAAGTCGTCCGCCCAGTGACGACTTACTGTGTTTTTCTTTGTTTTATCTTGGTGGCATGGGTGACGGTCCGTCAGGTCAGTGACGGGCCGTCAGACGGTCCGTCACTCCTAGGCAGTGCTCGATGAATTGTTGTCTCGTCCTGGCGGCCTGGCTGACGGCCAGTCACAGGTGTGACGGTCAGTCATGCCAGCCGTCAGGCTTAACCAGTTGAGGTTTTTGAACCATTTTTCTTCTGTTTCCATCTCTAGCTCCATTTCCTGCAAATATAACAATAAAACATCAAAAACCACAAAAGTTGCTTGAAAACTCCCGAGTATTCTTAGTTAAAGGCGTCAAATGTGCCGTAGAATCCCGGCACATCAGGGGTAAGTTCTGCAAACACCCCACCCTCCCCAGACCCCTTATGGGATCACACTGGGTATGTTGTTGTTGTACATTTTTGGGTTAACTTCAGAACTTGTGCAGTCTACTTTTACCTTTTTATATGAAATTGTTACCGTTTTTTTTAAAAAGAACTCCATAAAATAAACTAGGTGTCATTATGCTGCTGTGACTTTTCCCTGGTTCTTAGGTTTGTTGGAGTCTTTCTGTTCATGTAGTGTGAGCATTCCTTGAGCTGGAAAATTGAACACTAATATCAAAAGGCTTCCTAAAATTGGGAAATTGAAAATTCTATTTAAATAATTAATACGCTACTCCTCTTCTTGCTATTTTTGCAATCTAACCAATCCTGTGATAGCTCTTGCTTAAATGGAATCGTCCTGAACTGCCTACTCTTTATGTAGGTTTGGAAAAAGTTCACTCAATTTGAGCAAACGTATGGAGACCTTGCCAGCATGTTGAAGGTATTTTGTGTATTTGATGCTGCTGTATGTTCTCTTGGTTTTTCTATTGAACTTTGTGGATTGTTTTCAAGTGCAAATACAAATTAAACTTGTTCTTTTTAACTATTGACATATCTCGAATAGCATATCCTATGGATTGTATTCTTTTTTGCATTTAACAAGTATTGGTTACAGTTGACCTACTATTCAGAGCTGAATATGTTTTCCACTTTCCAGACATGCCTATTGTTCTGTTTGTCCAATTCTGTGGACTTCCTTTTTCATGATGGCCCTACTTATTTGCGACTTATAAATGAAAGCATATTCATTATATATCTGACTAATTTCAGTTAGTCAATTTCATTAAGCAATTTAACTTTGTTCACAATGTGATTTTCTTGTACCAACATAAGATTATTGATAACTACTTGATTACTTTATTTGTCCATTAAAGTAATATGCAAATAAAATGAACTTAGAATCAGGTTCAATCAAACTTCCAATTAAAAGCGGATGGGGAAATTATATTCGGACATATCCTTCTTTGGAGGGCGTAATATTTGATAGTGATTACATTTGCTTTGTGCGTATTGCTTGTATTGACAGGTTGAGCAGAGAAGGAAAGAAGCTCTTTCCAGAACAGGTGATGATGGAACATCAGAGTTAGAGAGTTCGTTGCATGATGTTGTATCACGCTACAGTTTCATGGATCTTTGGCCTTGCTCTTCAAATGACTTGGATCATTTAACACACCAAGAGGTTGTCAGCATATATATATATATATTTCAAGGGCACAATTATTTCTTTCCAGATTTTGATCTAGCAAGCTGAAAAGTCTGATATTCAGTTATTGTTACAAGGGCACAATTATCGTTTTCAAACATTATCTTAACTTGGAAGTACTTTTTGCTTGCTTGTCAGTGGCTTGCGAGGAACATCAATAAAAAACCGGACAAACCTACTCTTGGTATTGAGGCAGGTTCTGCAGGTATTATTGTTAGCTTGGTTTAATACTGAATTAAACTCAGGTTTTGAATTGTACTCTCTAACTCCTGGTCTCTTGAGCTTAGACAAGACGACTTCTGGTGTTTCATCCAACACAAATCCGCCTGCCAAGGTAGTGTATCCAGATACTTCAAAAATGACGGTTTATGACCCGAGGCAAATGCCAGGTAAGGCCTTTGTAGCTTCTTATTCTATTGCTGGTTCTTGCTTAACAAGTCCTAAACAGATGTACAGTTGTTCCAAGTCCTTCAGCAGATGTTTGTCTCTGAAAGTTTGAGGTGCAATTAACTAACTTAGGAATGAATAGTAGAATGTGTTTTGATTTCTTATTCATTAAATAATCCTTCTTGATGTTATCAACAGATTCTCTTTTTCTATAAAAAAAACTTAGTTCCTAACCTTTTCAAATACTTATTGTTGGACATTTTGAGGCAATTATAGATCCTGGAAGGCAATTCTGATTGGTCAACATTTCAATGTTAGCTTTCAGCAGCCCCTGTCTCATTAATCGACTCCTGATGTATATGAAGGAGTGCGTTCAAGGGGCTATAGTTGGAGATGTCATTGTTTCTAGTAGAGAAGTTACAATAACAATTTCAACTTCACGTAAGGCAGAGCTTGGTCTTTTTAGGACGAAATATGATATTAAGTGAATGAAAAGGAACAACATGAGATTTGACCTCATAAAGTTCTATTCCCATTGGACAAATCTATTTTACGATGCATATTTGACAAAATATAAGAGAAGTTTCCCTCTATCATTCTAGTCTTCATTTGAGTCTTCATAGGGCAATTGTCACTGCTTTCCCGGTGCCAAATAAATGACTACTTCAATTGGGGTTTTGATAATTTTCAAAAGAGTTGCACATGATTGAGATTTCAATCTCACCTTCACATCACAGTTCCTTAACACAGAAATAATGCAAGGACAGCGAGGTAAATCCAATTTGACAGGTTATGTGGATTAATTCTTGGGCTAGCAAAGAGAGGAAGATGGGTTGAGAAAGAGGAACACAAATTTAACCTAGTCAGGACGACGAGCAGCTGATGGTGGGGTTAAATCGTGTTGGAAACCAAGGTTGACTCTCTACTGGAGCTTAAGCCACGGATAACAGCAAGTTGAGCTGAGGATGAAATGATAAACACAAAGTACATACGTGATGGTTTTAGTATTTGGGTTTCTTGCTGGTGGCATGACATAGATCCTTAGGGGTTTAAGTGCTACTATTTTATGAATTATACCTTATGCTGGTGTTCATCTTTCTGTTTGAGAAGGTTGTTAGCTAGGTTAATACATGAAGAGTGTTGCTGATCATCAAAGGGTGCAAGAAATCACAAGAGCAAAACTCTTCTGGTGCACCCATGAGGTTCCTATTTGTATTGAAGGATGGTGTCTTTTGTAGAGAACCATTTAGTTTTATAGGTTCTCTTTTTTTGGTATACCTCTTGTATACGGGAGTTTTTTTCCCATTATTAATGAAAATATTCCTTACTTGATCGAAAAAAAGTTGGTGTGTTTGAGACTAGAAGCCTCGTACTTTCTAGCTTTACCGTGGCAATGGAACTTCCAGTCCATTTAGAGAAAATAAACAAACGGGGATACATGTTTACAACATTATCAACTTCTTACTCAGAGGAGAAGAAGGCATCAACATATAAGCTTCACTCTTCTGGAAGGAATTAGAATTATCACGCACAGTTGTATCCATAATTATTTTTAGGATGTTTTGTACTCTGATAGTAAGTAAAGGCACCTGTCTATAGTTATATGTCCATAGTCTCCTAGTTGACGAATGGTATTGTTTGTTCATTAATTACATTGAACTTTACTTTGGACTTGATTTTCCAACACTGAATCAGCAAGTTTATGGCCATGGATCATTTAGAGTAATTACTCTAATCAGTCATGTTGATTCGTGTGAGGCACGACAAGGTGAGCGTCAAAAAATCTTGTTGACTAGGCCAAATGTAATGCTTTTTTGTGTGATAGGCCGTGTAAAGGAGATGGTTGTAATGACCTCTTGTTTTCTTGAGTTACTGAACTTGGGGCTTGCTCCACTGGCCTTTGATGGCAAGGATGAGATCAGTTGTAACACATCAAAGGCTGTGTAAATACTCAACCAATGGAGCAACAGTGAAAGATCCATTAATCATCAAAGGCGAAATTCTGGCCTTCTACCAAATGCTATACAATGAATCTAAATTGGAGACCTGAGTTCACCTCCAGGATTGTCACAAACTTAATGAGGAGGTGGTACAGTGGTTATAGAAATCTTTTAATGAGCAAGAAATTTTGGAAGCTGTCGAGGCATATGCGTCAGAGAAAGCTCCAGGGCTAGATGGGGTTTCCACACTTGCTGGGACATTGTAAAGTAGGATATAATGCAAACATTGAAGAACGTTCAGTTTCAGCAATACTTTGAGAGGAGCTTTAATGCAACCGATGTTTCTCTAATTCCTAGAAAGGTTGGGGACATGAAATTTAGAGACTTCAAACCTATACGTTTGATGGATAGTGTTTATGAAATTATTTGTAAAGTGCTGATTGAGAGGGTAGAAAGGTGATACACAAATTGGTTAACAAAGCAACAAATGACATTCATCAAAGGAAGACAAATAGTGGATGTAGCTTTGATAGCGAACGGGTGTGTTGACTCTATAGTAAAATGAAAACTGCCAGAGATTTTGTGTTAGTTGAACATTGAAAAAGTTTACGATCATGGAAATTGACCTTTTTTACTAAAGGTGCTAAATGACATGGAGTTTTGAAGTAAGTGGATTAAATGGATTCTTGTTTGCTCAAGTAATGTCAGATTCTCTATTTTAAGTAATGGTTCTCTGGAAGGTTTCTTCCCATTTCAAAGGGATTTGAGACAAGGAGATTCACCATCTCTTTTCATTTTTATTATTACAGTGGAAGGCCTTAACAACATGATTAAATTGGCTAATCAGAGTGGATAGCTTAGGGGTTTCAGAGTGCTTAATAATGCAACAAGCAATTTCTAGACATATTTATTACATGCAGATAACACTTTAATATTCTGTGATGCTGAAGTCGAGTAACTGAGACATTTGAGATTAATCCTCGCCATTTTTATGGCAGTCTCAGATCTTTATGTGAGTTGGAGAAAAAGTTTGTTGTTTTACGTAAGTGAAGTACTTGGTATTCACTTATTTGGCAGGTACTTTAGGGTGTGAAGTGAGTTGTTTACCAACCAATTATCTGGGAATGTCTTTAGGATCAAAGAACAAGGCAACTTGAAAGATGTGAGAAAAAACTAGCTAGATAGAAAAGTCAATAATTATCTTTGAGGAGAGTGGTTCTGGTAAATAGTGTGCTAGATTTTCACTTACATGATGACCCTATTTTCGGTGCCAGCAAAGATTGAAAAGAGAATAGATACTTTTTTTTGTTGATAATCATAACATTCTGTATATTAACAGGTATACTTTTCCAACTGTATAGTCCCCCAAAATAAGACACAATTACAAGTAGAGGAAAACTTCCTATCTATGTTCCTTCTTACTTATTGTCTAAAACATCAAAAATTTCTTCAGCTTCTACTAAACATTCCTGTTTACACCAAAAATAATAAAGGACTAAGCAGGTCATCTTCAACTTCTGGATATTGCACTGCTTGTCCTCAAAACACCTCTGGTTTCTCTCTTTCCAAACCGTCCAGCAAATACATGCTGGGAAAATCCTCCATTCAAAATTCCACCTCTGCCCCAACTGTCTAGTATTTCCTTTGTGCTTCCTGGCATCAGCCGAGAATAAATGTTGTAAGGAGGAATTTTATATGGCATGGTAACAGTGAAAAGAAAGGTTTTCACTTGGTTAAGTAGAAGACTCTCACCATCAACAAGACAGAAGAGGGTTTAAGTGTAAGAAATCTCGAGCATAATTATAATAGCCTACTCATGAAATGGCTCTGAAGGTTCAACTTGGAGAAATAGGATGGAGAAGGGTTGTCAATGAAAAATATGGGAAAGAGGGACAATGGTGCTCTAAAGTGGTATCTACACCCTATGGTGTCCGTGCCTGAAAATCTGTTAAAGCACTATGGGCTTCCCTAATCAATATGTGAGGGTGGGGAATGGGATGAAGACTTCCATCTGGAGTGACAACGGGATTGGACATGGACCTCTCAAAGATATTTTTCCTGATATATAAAATCTGGTCAACAACAGAATGCAATAGTAGCTGAAATTTGGAGTCAATAGGGCTGGAATCTAAGCTTCAGAATGACTGGGAGATCAACAGGCCTGCTGGTTTTTTTAAAAACATTGGAACAATTTCATGGTAGCACAAATCAAGACGACAGATTGTTATGGCTAAAACACAGCAAATGTATCTACAGTTTGAAATCTGCGTACACATTTTGAACTACAATGGCAGCAGGCTGGGTTGTGGCACTGGAAATACATCTGAAAGGTGAAAATACCCTGCAAAGCAGCATGCTTTGTTTGGCTGGAAAGTAGCATGCTTTATTTGCTAGCTGTTAAGGATGCATGTTTGATGCAAGAAAATCTGAAGAAAGGGGAAACTTTGTTCTAGATGCTACTTATGTGGAAAGGAATTTGAGAGCAACAGTCCGTTTTTTACATTGTCAGATCAGAGACCAACTTCGGCAGCTACTTATAACATAAAACGGCTGAAATGGATTATTTCTAAATCAGCCGGAGAGCTCCTGGCTTGCTATAACAATTGTGGAGGGATGGCCAGACAGAAGAAATGGAGTGATGTTGCTCCTTGTTTGGTGAGCTGTATGTAATGAAAGAAATTCAAGAAGTTGTGAAGATAAAAGGCATCACGGTCCAGAAGATTAAGATGAATTGTATGCTTTTATTTCACTTTTGGTGTAAAGAGGTATTGTTAGAAGTAGATTTATTGTTACGCATCATAATATTTTGCTTTTTTTGTGAACTATAAACTTGGCTCATAGCACTGCCCTGGTGCTAATGATATATAACATTGTTACCTTTCCAAAAAAGAAAAAAAAAAGTAAGAAATGAATATATCGTTCAAGAAGTAGGGAAGGTGCTCGCTGATGGAGTTCCAAGCATATCATGGATACAAAAACAAGCAAGGTGGTCTAAGCATAGATGATAACAAAAGAACATATAACATGCATTAGACGAATTTTGTTATGCCGTGAAAGAAATATATAATGCTGCATATCAGCTTCTCTGAAGGGTATTGAGAACACAATACTTGTAGTAAAGTAAGTTATGACCATTTAAGGTAGGATTAGGGTGCTGGCTTAACTCTAGGTGTCAACATGAAGTGGACTGCAATATTATGGGCTTGCAAGGAGCTTCTTGACCTTGATTGGGTTCTGGAGGTACTTTATCCTTTTAACAACAAAGAGTGGACTAGTCTTAGAAAGTCAGAACAAGGTTTGTCGGGTATACTTATGTTAGACAAGCTTTTGCTTCTCAAAGTCTAGCAGGTTTCATTTTCCTTGAAATAGGAGGCCCGCCAGTCTTCTCTGCAGTGCTTGGAGCCGTGGGAATTACTTGCAGGTATGACATAAAATACATGCATGAGAATTGAGTGGTCTGTATTATATGAAAAGAGAGACCCTCGACGCCTTGGCAGTGGAGTGCCTCAGATGTAGGGCCTTTTTGATTGTTTTAAGGAGGCTGCACTCTGCTGCAGAGTGATAAGCGAGTTTCCTCCTGGCCAGAGTTCTCTTGTTAGAGGAAATACAGCTGTGTGATTATTGGATGACACTAAATAATGCATGGACTAATGCATATACTGGGAGTGGGACTCTGTGAGTTACTTCCCTGGTACATGAATATGCATCACTTTGAATGGAAGAGACCAATCTTTGTTTCTAGAATAAAAGAACACGTAAACTATGGGTAGTCCAAACGATGAAATTCGCAACTGTTTTTGCCTTCCCGATTCATTTCTATTCTCCAAACTTGCTAGTTGTAAAATTGTATGCTTTCAAGTAATAAAAAAAATTTGAATGCCAAAAATTTTAAAATTGTGTATATAAATAGTTTAAAGAGCTTGTGGTTATTTTCTTCTTTGGGTGTGTTTGGTATGTAGGAATCCTTGGAAAAAAGTTCTCTAGAAATAAGTGATTTTCTTACTTATTTTCTGGTGTTTGGTAAGTAAACGAAAAATATCGACCCAAAAACAGTTGTACATAATCTATTACAACACTCTGGGGATTGGGTTAGGGTGCGTTAAAGAGTGCGCAGGAGACGATTAATGTGGAATGCTACTCATGAAACTTGTTTTTCCTAAGTTACCTTTCTCAAAAAAAAAAAACTTGTTTTTCCTACTTTCACTAGGTAAGTCATTTTTCTCATTTTGAAGGAACTTATTTTGCTAGAGACAATGTTTTCCAAAGCTTTGACTAACCAAAAATGAGAAAATTGGAATTTTCAAGAAAATGTTTTCCTCCATACCGCACACACCCTTGGAGTCATATAACAATGACTAAACACTGATGAGCACTTATTTCAGTGAGGTCCTCTAGATTCGGACTAAACTATATACAAATCCGTAAAGTAGTCTGAATTTAGATTCAAGTTTCAATGAGAACCATGCGAAATTTTATTATAAACTCTATAGTCTTGTAATATGGGCGTCTGTTATATGAGGAACTATTTGTTGTGTCTCTTTACGTTTGTTGGATGATGCTGTATTTCCTCCAGGTCCTGCTGCTCTTGCAGTTCCATCTGCTTCAGGTACCTTGCCCTATTCTGGTTCATTTAGCAGCAGTGGACCTCCAAATGCCCTTAATGATGTTTTGAAATCGTTGCCCCCTGCATTTGCAGCGTTCGTTGCAAATTTGCCAGCTGTTGAAGGTATAGTTCCGAATTTCCTCTTTCTATCAAATTTTCCAGTCACTTGCCCGTGAAATCTTGATCAGGTGCTTTGTCAAAAAATTTTAGTCGCTCTAGTCTGTTGTTAGCTTTCGTTTTTTTAATCAGATCACTCCTTTACATTTGCATGTCAATGGTGGTCTACCAATTGAAGAAGGTGAAACACCTTTCCTGGAAAGACTCTAGAGTTGCCCTTTTTAATGTAGGAAAGGCCATTGTGTGCTCTTAGTATAGTTCTTTTCTTCCATTCAACTTCCTAGATGTGATGTCTGCGTCTAGGTTTGTGTGATCCAATACAATAGGTTGTCAATTGAATCTGCTGTGGGTAGGGATACATCTGGAGAGGAGTTTTTTCCCCCTTAGTGATAATGTGAATGTTTTCAAGTATTTTTATTAGAAGTTTAAGTGAAAATCAGCAGTCAAATGAAAGAACAACATAGAATTTGAAAATGATTGGATGGGAGCCAAATTGGCTGCAGAAGCTGATCTTAGTGGTGGTGTTCTAACAAGGAGATTATACCTAAAACATTTGAAGAACAGTAAGAGGTAAAACAAGAACTAATTTGCTTTTTAGACAATCATCTAGACGAATCCTAGAAGCCGCAGAAGGGAATTTACAACTTGGGTAGATTCTATTAAAAGTTGATTTTTACTGAGTGACTGACATTGCAAATTATCCTACTATACTTTCTATGTATTAAATTACTCACCGATAGCAATTTAACTCTCCTGGAGGATGATGCTTCCATTTGCTTCCTCTATCAAAATTCAAAAGTATATGTTGCTTCGTAATGACTTGAGTTTTTCTCTGGATCCTAGCAGGTCCTTCTCCTGATGCTGATTTTGTGATATCTGTATGTTTGCAAAGCAACATTCCTTTAGCAACTGGAAAATCCAGAACCGCCTCTCTGCCATTGCAGTCAGGCCCTGCTCCATCTACGAGTGACCTCTCTGATTCAAGCAAATTCAGGCTGAGAGACAGACAGCCTGGAAAGAGGAAAGACATGGACAGTATGTGAACCTTTACCTATGAGATGTTTATGTTCTTGCTCATGCAACGGCCAGCAATGTGTCTCTTCACTGCCTTACTGTTGCACTAAATCATAACCTGTTTTACCTTCACTCTTGGCATGTAGGCTTGTTAATTCCTATGATTTCGTTCCTGCAATACATACTACTGTTTTTCGAAGTTCGCAATATGTGGCCATGTTTATCTATGCCTTGGCATCTTGATGCTAAATATAATGTGTCATTGTTTATATCATTCAAAGGCCTAGTTAACTTGTTGCAGGGCAAGAGGATGATGAATCAACGACTGAACAAAGCCAGCTCCTTCCTAGAGATGTTTTCAAGATTCGCCAATTGCAAAAAACCCGTGTGGGTAATTCGTCTCGAGTTACTAGTTCATACACTGGATCAGCATCATACGGAAGTGCGCTTTCAGGAGACCTCTCGGGCAGCACTGGTTGACCGCAGACTTGTTTCTTAGTTTTCAACTGAGCAGCAGACCTGACGCGACTGGCAGATAAGCCGTACATTCCAAAACTCTTCCATTTGCTTCTGGTCATTCTGTAGTGTACTCTATTTGCAAAGATGTAATATTAACATTTACATGTCAGTATAATTGGGGAGGGGGTTTAATTTTAATTTTCGGATGTTCCGTTCCCTCTGTTGCAACACTATAAAGAAGAGATCCCTGTTCAAGAAAGCTATACATGCAACAATGAACGTTGTTCAACTCTTGAGGAGGAGGACATCCACATTAGTCAAAGTGGTGGACGATTTCCCTCTGGCCCAACAATGGAGCTAGGTGTATACAACTCAAGCGTTTCTTTCAATAATGAGATACCACTTTTCATAAAGGTTATATCATGTAAAGTAACTGGCTGAGAGACATAGGAAAATGTTGTGGTGGTTAATTTTTCTATGGTCTAGCTAGCTATGACAATTTTGTTTGATAATGTGCTTTCTGGAATTATGATATATTGCATTGTATTTTATTGATGTTGGGACTTTGTGACGATTAGTGAGAAGCATTTGATATTGTACTAGTTAGGATCTTGGTGCAATGATTTTCAATGTGTTAAAGAAAATTAGAAAGAAGTAATATGCATCTACTACTAGTAATAGTTGTTAGCTATTCATACAAAGTAAAAATTCAATGAACCTATTCTTTAATTACTTCAAAAGCCTAAAAGAAGAGAATGCAATACTATTCATGCAAAGCAATGCAACAGGAAATGACTAGGGGTGTGCTCGGTGTGAGGAAAATATTTTTTTGGAAAGTAAGTGATTTTTTACTTATTTTCTTGTGGTCAATACGCAAGTAAAAAATATTATCCTAAAATTATTTATATATATATTTAACACAAAATAATGAAAATGAATAGAAATAGAGTGATGGGTGTGACTTGTGAGAGGGAGGACAGGGGTGGGTGGGTTGTAGGAGGTAGGGGTGGAGGTTGAGATGGGTAGTTGTGAGAGTGGGAGAAGACAATACCACTTGTTTTTCTTATTTTTATTAAGGAAATTATTTTTCTTATTTTCAAGAAGCTTGTTTTCTAAAGAAGATATTTTTCAAAATTTTAACCAAAATGAACGTGAGAAGAACATTTTTTCAAAATATTTTTAAACAACTCTCCATATTCATTTGCCTCTCAATTTCTATATTTATTTCTTTTTCTTTGATTTTTTTTTTCTTTTTCTCAACCTTTATTTTTCTTTGATTTTTTCTTCTATGTTTTTTTTTCTTTTTTTCTCAATCTTTTTTTTTCTTTTCTCCATTCAATTCTATTTTTTTTCTCCTTTTTATTTTTTCTTTAAATTTTACTTTTTATATTTTTTCATTTTTCTCAACCTTTATTTTTTCGTTTATTTTTTGTTTTATCTATTTTTTTCTTTGGTTTTTTTCCTTTTTTTCTCAATCTTTTTTTTCTTTTCTCCTCTCAACTTCTATTTTTTTATTTTTCTCTTTTTTTCTTTGATTTTTAATTTTTCGTCTCTTTTTTGGATTATTTTTCTCAATTTTTTATTTTTTTTATTTTTTTTTATTTTTTTTTATGAGATATTCTATAACTCTTGCTTTAGAGGCAAGACTTAGCCCAATGACTTCCAAGCAACAAATTACGCCCCATGAGCAAGACTTGACACTAGTACATTGTGTCTTGATTCATGAGATATTTTATAACACTTGCCTTAGAGGCAAGACTTAGTCCAAGGACCTCTCAAAAAATACAAGTTACGCCATATGGGCAAGAGTTCACACTACTTCATTGTGTCTTAATTTATGAGATACTCTATAACTCACGCCTTAGAGGCAAGACTTAGCTCAAGAATTTTCAAACAACAAGTTATGCCCCACGAACAAGACTTGACACTACCTCATTGTGTCTTGATTTATGAGATATTCTATAACTCTTGCCTTAGAAGCAAGACTTGGCCCAAGGACTTTCAAACAACAAGTTACGCCACATGGGCAAGAGTTGACACTACCACATTGTGCTTGATTTATGAGATGCTCTATAATACTTGCCTGAGAGGCAAGACTTAGCCCAATGACTTCCAAATAACAAGTTACGCCCCATGGCAAGAGTTGGCATTACTTCAGTGTGTCTTAATTTATGAGATATTCTATAACTCTTGCCTTAGAGGCAAGACTTAGCTCAAGGACTTTCAAACAACAAGTTATGCCTCATGGGCAAGAGTTGACACTAGCACATTGTATCTTGATCTATGAGATGCTCTATAACGTTTGCCTTAGAGGCAAAACTTAGCCCAAGGGTCTTCCAAAAAATAAGTTACGCCCCATGGACAAGAGTTAACACTACTTCATTGTGTCTTAATTTATGAGATACTCTATAACTCTTGCCTTAGAGGCAAGACTTAGCTCAAGAATTTCCAAACAACAAGTTATGCCCCATGAGCAAGACTTGACATTACCTCACTGTGTCTTGATTTATGAGATGTTCTATAACTTTTGCCTTAGAGGCAAAACTTGTTCCAAAAGACTTTCAAACAACAAAGCACGCCCTTAAATTTACTTTGAAGTCAAAGAAAGAAGATCCTCTTTACGAATTATCCAACTTTCTGTTCATTAGCAAAAAATAATAGAGGTTAAGAAAAAAAAGAAGAAAAAAAGAGCAAAGGAAAAAATAAAGGTTGAGAAAAAAAGAAAGAGGAAAAAAAAGAATAAAAAAATAAAGATTGAGAAAAAAAAAGTTGAGAGAAAAAAGAGCAAAGGAAAAAAATAAAGATTAAAAAAAAGAGAAAAAAATAAAGGTTCAGAAAAAAAGAAAAAAAAGAAAAAAAGAACAAAAAAAAAAGGTCGAAGAAAAAAAAAGAGAAAGGAAAAAATAAATTTTAAAAAAAAAGGAAAAAAAGAGGAAAAAATAAAAGTTGGGAGAAAAAGAAAGAAACAAAAAATAAAGTTGAGAAAAAAAAAGAACAAAAAAATAAAGGTTGAGAAAAAAGAACATGAGAATTAAAAAGAACATGAGAGAAAAAAGAAAAAAAAGAAAAAAGAAAAAAAAAGAAAAAATTAAAATTAAAAGTTGAGAGACAAATGAACATGAAGAGTTTGGTGTAGAGGGGCAAAAATGTGTTTGTTATATACATAAAAAAGAAGGAAGGGTATTCTTTAAACACTTTTCTTATGGGGGCAAAAATTGAAGACCACTCATTTTGGGGGACACCCCATGTAATTTCCTGGTATGCCTATATATGTAATTTTCCCTTATATATATATATATATATATTTATATACTAGATATTGAAGGGCCCGTTTACGGGCCCAATATTATAATTTTAATAGTTTAAAATCATGTTCATATCCGTCTATTTGTGTGCTGTGTTATGGGGAGAGACACAATTTTAGATCTTTTCTCAAGGTCCATGATACCACAATGACTCATGCAAATTCTGATTTTCTCAAACCAACATTGATAGCACTCTAATTCATTCATTCAATGAATACAACTTGTATTTGTTTACTTGGAGCTATATACATAGATATATAACTATAAAAATACAGTCAAACGAAAATATATCCATAAGAATATAGTCAAACATGGATATTCAATAACAAAAATACATCTTATACTATTCGTTTAATATAGGCAAAATTTCATAAATAACTATAGTTTGCTAAATTATTCAGAGTTAATAGCTTAAGTTTCTTAATTACAAAGCGTAGCTAATTTCAAGTTCTAAAATCAGCCCTCAATTTGTATATAAACACTTATAATACGTATATACCATAAAAATAGATTCCTAAAAATCAGTTAGAAAATTTTTTTAAAATGAAAATCTCCATAAATCATGCATCTTTTACTCTCATTAATATTCTCTCTTCATAATTGACTGATACATCTGAATATACAAATAACCATTCATATACTTTGCAATTTAATATACTCATGTGTTCACCATCTAATGTATATATGTATTTGAAATTCAAGTTAACTAAGCATATAGATTTCAAATTTATAAACTGATATGTATAAATCTCATATACATTTTAATCTCAAAAGTTTGAATCTCAAAGTATGAATCTCATATACATTTGAACCTCAAAAGTATGAATCTCATATACGAATGTATAACAAAAAACAAAGCATTCCAATTGCACAAATTTTAATTGTATATATCAAATTGAGATTCATGTTAACTAAGCATATACGTTTCAAATGTATATAGTGATAGGTATAATCTCATATACAAAACTCAACTGAGATTCAATTATACAAAACTCAAACTCAGATTTAATTATACTTTTTTTTGTATATACGTTTTAAAAATTTCTTATTTTATTTTGTATTTGTATATACGCGTGTCATATACAGTTATATGTGAATGATGATTTGAGCTATTATTGGCAAGTTTGAAGAGAGAGTATATGGTAAATAAAGATGCCCATGATTTATGTTGTTTTCCATTTTTAGGTAATATACTTTCCTTCCTCCCAAAATGTATAAGTTGCCCAAAATAATAGCTACTTGTTCTAAATTATACCTATAAAATATAATTATGTAAAAGTTAACCCATGTCCCATAATTAAGCCCTTCAGTATTCTATGTCCCGTAATTTTTCCTTTAATATAATATTAACTGACAATCATGTAATAAACTTTACAACATACCTAGTGTAACCCTACAAGTGAGGCCTCAAAACTTTTAAATAATATTTTATATAAATTATATGTATTAACAATTTTTCTTAATTAAAAAAAATGTATAGTCTTCTTAACTTAATAGCATATGTTCATTCATAAAAAAATTATAATGAAACAATATAACAATTACAAGAGAAATTTTATAAGTCCATTTATTAATAGAAATGATTCATGAAGGAATGGAGTACAAACAATATAGATTAAACTAGTTTATGTCATATATATGGTTAGTGTAAATAAATTTTAAGCCATCAAGTTTCATATATCTATTATAGCATGTAATCTGCCATTTTTTTAGAATCATAAATCTCAATTTTTATGACTTACAAATAAATATTCTTACACAATATGATAATAAAAAGTTTTTTACTTTTTTCGTTCATTTTTACTTGTCCAGTATATTAAAAATAGTTGTTTAAATTTAATTGTTCAATTTAAAAATTTAAGAGATAATTTATTATTTTTATGTTTATTTTATTCTTGTTATCAAATATTATTCATTTTCAACAGTTAGATGACTTATAATTAATATGGATAATATAGCAAAATCATTCTTTTATTTATAATTTTTTAAGGGGTATGCCAAATCAAACATAAATAAGTAAAAATGGACGGAGGGAGTACTTTACATTGTATATTACTTAAATTAAATTCTCACATCAATTTAGTCTAGTATGAAAAAGAACTCATCACTTAATCTAATTTTTAAGGTTTGACAAATTATATTTAAACATTGTGAATTTTTTTAATCTGAAATTATTTTTGAATAGTGTTGATAGATGAATGCCTTTTAGATCTTTGTTAATATCTCTTTTATTTTTTATTATTCTATTATAATAATTATTTTATACTGTGATTAAATGTGGAAAGAAAAGAATAATTCTACTTTCTTCTTGGACATTTTCATTTGAATAAAATAAAATTGAAATCTCACCACAAGAAAAAGTAGGAATAGAAATGAGTATTAAAAAAAAATACTGTAACAGAAATGAGTAGTCTCACCGTACGTGCAAATACTCCACATAAATATAGGCCACTCATTTATTTAGCACTGACATAATATTTGTGGAAAATTATGATGGGTATTGTGGGGTTCACATGAGATATTATATAACTTGGGATATAATTGGCATATAATAAAAGCAGCTTGGTTTTTTTGTCATTAAAAGTTTATGAACAAATTTTGTGGCTTACAGCATGAGCAAACAATGCAGATTTTTTCTAAAAGGACAAAACTGCCCTTGGTCTTCTTAGGCTTCACATTTCTATATAATAGAAATATAAAAAATTCCTCCATGATTACGGAAAAACAATAATAATAATAATAATAATAATAATAATAATAATAATAATAATAATAATAATAATAATAAAACTTTTGCTAAATCTGGCCTTTTGGATGACCCCAAGGACGCCAAAAAATTAGTGTTGTTTTGTTTGGTTTGTAGAAAAGTGGGTCATAAATATTTGGTTCAAAGGTATACAACTCCTCCTAACTACCCAGTTGGAAGGGAAAGGGAAAGGGAAAGGGAAAGGAAAAGGGAAAGGGAAAGGAAATATCTAGAATTTTCTTATAAACGATTAAGTTTCGTTCCTGAAAATAAGCGATCAAGAAAGGAAAAATAGCGTTAAGTAATAATATTTATATTTTAATAATTTGTGCAGGGGTTATAATCTTTATAAAATCTTATAAAAAGATGTAATTTTCTGATTCTTCTCCTCACGTTTCTTGATTTGCTCTTGATTTACAGAATATTCGTTGGATTTTCACCACGAATGCGGAGCGAAGCTTTAATCACAGGAGGTATGGAAACTTGCGGCTCAACACTTGGGATGAAGACTTCTTTGTATGCGGAAGACTTGCGGATCACCACTGAAGAGCAGAGTTTTTTTATGTATTTCTGTCTGTCTCTTTCTGGTCTTATGAAGACCCTTTTATATAGGTGTGAGCTAGGGTTTTTGGAGTATTTTGGTCTCCAAGTAATTTTAGAGGATATTGGGCTTGAAGAGCATGAGTTGAGCTCGTCTTGTCAACTTAACAGACTAGCCCAAATGTGATTTGAACTTTATTTAAGTTATATAATTTTAACTTAAATATTAATTCCACTTTATTAACCAATAATTTGACTCGGTCAACATATTATGAATTTAAGATTTAATCCAAAATTTAATATGAATTTATCAATAAAACTTCACTGTCTCACTTCTAAATTGAGGCAACAAATTAATAAAAAAAAGGTTTAAATTTTCAATTCAATTAACGAAAATGTGTGGAAATCAAAAGGTCCGCGTTAGGCCCTATATATTGCATGATTATAATTAATTTACTAGTGTAATCCTACGTACCTTCATTTCATGTATTCGTTATATTTGTCAAACGTATTATGAGTTTGGTATTATATAGTTGAAATGTATGTGTGACTATCTCATTTAAAATGTTAAATTGAGAGCATATTTTTACTTACTTATTTATATTCTTAACACATTCCCTTTATTTTATTTTTTCATATGCCAAACACAGAGAAATTCTTTAATGAATGGCAGTGAAATTCGATCTCAGGTCCTCTATTATCTGCTCTAATATCGTGTCTGAAGTATGTGATCATCTTATTTAAAAATTTAAATTAAAAAAAAATTATACTTTTATTTATTTAATTATATTCTCATGCACGTTCCTTCACGTGCGAGCATGATTAAGCTTTCCTTCATTTAACGTGTCGGTTGTATTTGCCAAACGTGTTATTAGTTTTGTATGACAGGAAACATTTCTCCAAAAGATGATTTCTTTTTGAAAATAAGTCATTGTTTGGTGTTTATTGGTTATTGAAAAATATTTAAAAAAGAATTTCACCTTGGATGATTTCTCTATGAATGATCCCAGGAATTCTGTTAAATAGTTAGTGGTACATTATTACCTATTTCACCTCTTACATTTGAGTTCTTGCTTTTATATTTCAGTAGAACGGTAATTTGAGAATTATCGAAAGAAATTTATTATTTTAGTAATTAAGCAACCAACAATAAGAGATGACGCATGAATTTATATCTATACACACAAGTCGTCTGAATAGGACCATAAAATGACTATGGTCGACAATTTAGGCCAAGTTCAGCCATTAAGCTGGATTTTAATATTAAGAACCAACAAATGATTGTTTAATTAATTAATTAAAATAAGTGGTGTGTAATTATAAATACATAAATATTTGGCCTTTTGATTCATAAACACGCATATCACATGTTCAACTTTTTGCTAAATACGGTCAAATTACATAATACATATTTAATTACAATAAGCGGATGCTAGTTAATCATATCACCATATATTTATATATGCGGAGTAAAATAACTTACTACTAAATTACTAATTAAATGCAAACTATAGAGCCTAAGTGGACCATTTTCTTCCAATTATTTTCCTGTTGAATACTAGTATACTACTATAAATTTTGATTTGTCATCAATATTTGCTTAACTATTTATTAGTATTGATCTAAGATTTTCAAACGGGGTGTGAGAGACTGTTTCCGATAATCCCGACTCATTTGTACAAGAACAATACTCAGAACAATAAAAAAATATCAACATATTCAGTCAAATTTAATAAATAAAATCTGAAAAAAATGAAAAATGTCACAAGTGAAAATAGTTGTACAAGACGAATATCATAAATAGCTCATTTTCTTAATTCCCCTCTCCCTATTTAGGGAAACACCAAGAAAAAAAAGCAATTAAAAACCCATTTTCCCAAAAGGTAAAATGACATCCAATTTAGATCCAGAAAGTTGGGAATTTGTCTTTTGTAAGGAATACTTAATTTAAAATTGAACAAAATCTTCACTTCTCTACTTTCAATTCAAATTCGCCTCCCCCCATAGTAACTCATCTACATCTCTATTGTCCAATTTGCAGTATTTAACTCTTGTCCGAACTTGATATGGAAAATTTAACCAACCAATATAACAACAAGGATAATTAATTAATGACAAAAGAAGAAGAAGATAAAGCCATTAAGCACTATAATTAAGTTGAATTTCAGCAACTACAAGTATTAACTTTAGGACATATAAATTAAGTGGTAGATGTATTATATAGTAAAAATGCTATACCCCGTTTGTTTCAGAATTCAATCTTTCCTAATCCGTGACGGCTAGTAGCTCTGGCTAACAAAACTTAGAAACCAACATAGGGTGTTGGAAGAATATTATTATTGGAGTGTGTTGTTGATGATGAAGAATTATCTTTAGAGACGATTGCATCTATACACACTGCAACAAACTCTATCGCCATTTTTACCATCTCTATGCATATTTCCAACCACCATAATTTTGATAATAATCTTTCACTTTCTTTTTTCTATTCTCCGCGTATTTATCTTTGGTATAATAAACATAATTTCCTCTTTATATATATACTTACAAGAAATGCCCCCATGGTTATGGAAAACAGAGAGGCTTTACCTAAATCTGGCCTTTCGAACACCCCAAGGGACGCTAAAAAATTACTTTTGTTTGGTGGGGTTTTTTTTCTTCTTTTTTTTTGTTGGGGGGGGGGGGGGGTGTAGTGGGGGTGGAGGTTTTCTCTCAAACAATAACACACGAGTCGACAAGTTTGAAAGAAACATGGAGGGGGATATATTCTCCATTGAAAATGTCTTTTTTTTCTATTTCAATTTAAGTGACACATTATTTAAATTTTTATTCTAAAAACAATAATATAATTTTAAATTTAAAAATAATTATTTTTTTATACTTTCACTTTTACTAAGAATCTTTTATAATCACATAATGTTATCACATATTTAAGACTATATTTTAATTTTTTTTATAATCACACAAATATTATAATATATTTAAAAAATTCTATGTTAATTTAAACTATGTGGCATAAATTAGGATGGAGAGTACTATATTAGAAAGAGTCACGTGTTGTAGGAAAGAGTCACAAATTATATGGCGTAGTATTTTTTCGTTCAAAAGTATACTACTTTTTCTAACTACGTACCCATGTTGGAAAGCACATAAATGAAGAGAAAATCTAGAATCTTCAAAATTGAAACCACGTACAAACAAAACGTTTTTTTTTTTAAAAAAAAGTTGGGACTGAATTGGTCCGCGTTAGGCTTTATATAATTTTGCATGACTATTAAGTACAGTATTAATTTAGTAGTGTATTATTGTACCTTCCTCTATTTTAAATTAATAGTTTCTTCATTTGACATTTGACATGTTGATTGTGTTTGCCAAACGCGTTATGCGTTTGGTATCATCAAAATAATTTTTAATTATGTCTGGTTGCCAAAAAATATCACGATCTAAGAATTTCGAGAATAGTTAACATCAGTAAACGGGTAATGCCTTTCTTATTTACATTTGAGAAGAGTGATTGTTTAAAGTAATAACTATCGAAATAGATTAGATTGTTGTAACAAGTAACCAACAAATACAAGGATTAAGAAAAGTAAGACGCATTCGTAGCTACACAAGGCTGAAGGATGAATAAGAAAAAAAGAAGAAAGCAACATAAAGCAAAAAACTTCATATTCGTAGCAACTTTTGATTTAATCACATCGTCTCCAATTTTCAATGTTTGCAATTGCATATATATACTATATATATATATATATATATATATATATATATATATATATATGTTAATTTAGCCTTTGGGAGTTAATAAACTTCCAAGTAAATATATCATATAAGTAATCCATTAGTTACCATTCACAAGACAAACAATAAATGATGGTTAACCAGCAACAATAAGGGTGTGTTTGGTAAAGAGGAAAATATTTTTTAATTTTTTCATATTTGATTGGTCAAAATATTTTGAAAAATATTTTCTCTAGGAATATTGATAAACTTCTCCATTCATGGAGAATTACTCACCATGAATCTGCTAAAGAGAAGAAAACTAAGAAGAAGATATTTTGAAAAGATTAAAACTCCATTAACCGCCAAATAAGCTGAGTTTACATACTTACAGAGCTAACTAACTAACTCTAACAAACTAGTAACAATTTGATTAAATATCTACTAATCTAACCTCCTAACTTTCAATATTTACATAGTGACCTCTACACTACTAAGTGATACCAGCCTCAATACTCTCCCTCAAGCTGAGATGTGCAAAGATGTTTAGCACTCCCAGCTTGGATAGCAAATGCTCATGTTGAGGTCTTCCAAGTCCCTTTGTTAGTATATCTGCAGTCTGATCTTTAGTACTCAGATACTTTGCTTCAACTAGACCACTTTGTATATTTTCTCTGATGAAATGAAAATCAAGCTTTATATGTTTTGTCCTCTCATGGAATATTGAATTTGCAGCTATTTGTATAGCTGATTTGCTGTCATTGTAGATCACAACTAGTGCCTCGACTTATGCTCCTAGCTCCTTAAACAACTCTTTTATCCAGATAACTTCTGCAACTGAGTTGGCCATACTTTTGTACTCAGCTTTTGCTAAGCTTCTTGACACTACCCCTTGTTCCTTTGACTTCCAAGATATTAGTGAATCTCTATATTTCACTAAGAAACCAGATACATATCTATTGGTATTTGGGCATGTAGCCCAATCAGCATCACAAAAGACTGTAATCTTTTTGGATTCTTTACTAGACAATAGAACTCCCAACCCTACTTGACCTTTTACATATCTTATCACCCTCATTGCAGCATCTATGTGAGATTGTTTAGGCTGTTCCAAGAATTGACCCAGAGTTTGAACATCAAATGATATGTCTGGCCTAGTCACATTCATATACAATAATTTACCAATCATTATCATGTATATAGATGGATCCTCAAGCAATGAATCCTTTCTTGATCCTTCAAAGATACCTCATCGTATTCCTTGGTAGTGAGTTTGGTGTAAGGATCTAAATGAGTGCAAGCTGGTTGTGCTGCACTTAGGCCAGCTTCATCTCTAGAGTGTATTTCCTCTAATGCATCACTATTCCTTTGTCTAATCTGGCAAATTCAATGCCTAAGAAATACTTGAGTTCCCCCAAGTCTTTAATCTTGAAAGCTTGTTGCAATACTACCTTTGTTTCTGTAATAAGCTCAATGTCACTTCCTGTGATCCGTAAGTCATCTACATAGACCAAAAGAATGAATATTGATGAGTTAGTTCTCTCGGTGAATAGAGAATAATCCAGATGACTCTGATTTAATCCAAGACTAATCAAGGACTTAGTGAGTTTCACATTTCATTCCCTTGATGCTTGTTTCAGATCATAAAGAGATTTGATGAGCCTACACACATGCTTCTCCCCCTTCACATCAAATCTAGAAGGGGTCTGGAGGCAAAGTCATGGAGACCTCATCATGGAGATCACCTTGGAGAAAAGCATTGTACACATCCATTTGGTGTACATGCCAATGTAGGGTAGAGGCAAGAGAAAGGACTCATCTGACTGTCACCATCTTCACAACAGAAGAAAAGGTCTCTTGATAATCAAGTCCACCCCTTTGGTTGAAGCCTTTAGTTACCAACCTAGACTTAAACCTTTTCACAGAGCCATCAACAAGAAATTTAATCTTAAACACCCATTTACAGCTAATAACAGACCTGCCAGGAGGCAATGAAACTACTTTCCAAGTGTTATTTTCCTCCAATGCAGAGATCTTAGTTTCAATGGCTTGCACCAATCTAGGATCAAGACTAGCCTCCACAAAAGTTAAAGGCTCCACCTCTATAGATATAGCAGCAACAAATGACTGATAGGAAGGGGACAAATGATCATAACAAACATAATAAGCTATGAAGTATGGTGGAGGAGAACTTAAAGTAGTAGGAGTAACATAGTTCTTCTGCCAAATATGAGGTCTCTTTCCCCTAGTAGACCTTCTCTGTGGAGGCGAGGGAGAAACTGTTAGAGGAGAGGAGGGAGAAGGAGGTGCAGGTTCAGAAGGCAAGGTCACAATAACATGATCTTGAGGAACGTCTTCAAAAATCTCTTTAGAAGCAAAAAATAGATTAAAGTGATCAGTAGGAGTCATGGAAAAGGGAAATGTTATTTTTCTGAACTATACATGCATCCCTACTAATAAAAGAATACCTATTATTCAAGTCATATAGGATGTATCCCTTAGTATGAATACTATATACCATAAACAGAAGGGATACTTCTTGATTGGAATTTGTCACCTCTAGGCAATTGAACAACAAAGCAAAGAAAACCAATGACTCTGAGATGATCATATTGTGGCTTGACCTTGTGAAATACTTCATATGGTGATTTACCACCCAAAATAGATGAGGGCAATCTATTGAGTAGATAAGTTGTAGTGAGAATACAGTGACCCCAAAACTTTAAAGGAATATTGTAACGACCGGGTCCGTCATTACGAGTAGTCCAATCGTGTCAAGTTTTAGAGTTAGAAAACTCCGGATTTGAAGGTTTGAAATTCTGGGCTAGGCTAGTCTCGGCCGGTTTAAGGGCGAGGCATGGTCTAGGGAAATACGGGTAAGGATTAGGTTGGATGTCTTGTGTTGAGCTAGTTTTTCTCATAGCTAACAGTAAAGGAGTCTGGGAGACTTTTTGGAATCAAATTCGGGTAAGTAGAACTCCCGGAATCGAGGTTGACGTGAAGGGGTTGTTTTGAAACGTCGAGAAAATAAGTATGTTGTAAAATGGACTAATTTTGTAGGTTTTACGACTTTCTATCCTGTGTCAACCGCTATAGCGATTGACATTCCGCCATAGCGACCTCTACTGTAGCGGAGAAATTACCGCTACAGCGGAAGTCAACGTTGATCAGCCTCTGCCATAGCGGATGAATCGGCTACGGCGGTACCGCTATAGTGGGGCAGAATGCTATAGCGGAGCATGACAGGATTTAATGCAGAAATATTCCCCAAAATGTTCAGTTTTAACAATTCCGTTTTGGGAGAAGAGCAAGGCGATTCTAGGTAATTTTCGTCCATTTTCCATTGTTTTTCTTTCCTAAGGTAAGGTTTCTACTCCCCAATCTTCGTACTACTTTTTCTACATGGTATAATTGCTAGGAGGTAACTTGGGGAAAGGTTGGAATAACCTAGAGATGGTAGAATCTGAGGAAGAAGGGGGATTCTAGGCATGAAAGTTCTTGGGTATTGTTAAAAGTAAGGTTTTATGATCACATATTGCTAAATTCTCTATTTTTTATCCATGAAAATGATAGAACTAGGGAAATTAATGGAGGGAAACCCGAGAAAAAGGGTAGAATGATCATGGTTGGTCTGGGGTTTGGGATTTGGTGTAATCCGGGTAATACGCAGGCCTTGTTGGTTAATTTAAGTACTTGTATGTTGTTTTAGACCAAGAACAAGAAAGGAATCCGGAACACGAGAAAGCTCGAGTTGAGTAAAGCTTGGATCATTTTGAGGTAGGTGATGGCTTACGATTCCTGTGAATGTTGTATATTTTGTACTCTTATCTAAGTGTTTATATGAATTGCATGGATTAGAGGAATTGTGTAGAATGTACAGTTTGTGAATTGAATGGTGTGTTGCTTGTTGGTTTACAAGTTGTTTGTTCATTATTTTGACTGTGGATTATTGACATTCGGTTGGCTCGGGTACCACGCCTGGTACAGGTATACTAACGGTTGGCTCGGATACCACGCCTGGTACAGGTATACTAACGGTTGGCTAGGATACCACGCCTGGTACAGGTATACTAACGGTTGGCTCGGGTACCACGCCTGGTACGGGTATACTAATGGTTGGCTCGGATACCACGCCTGGTACGGGTATAGCAAATTGTTGGCTCAGGTACCACGCCTGGTATAAAATACTAACGGTTGGCTCGGGTATCACGCCTGATACGAGTTTATTTTACTACATCATTGCATTGATATTGTTGCATTGTATTGACTGTTATTGGTTCCGTGAGTGGACTGGGCTATTTTATTGAATTGTGATATTTGTTGGTGGTCCTTGAGTGACCGGGGATCCTGTTATATCTGTGTAGTTGGTCTTAGATTAGGCCGGGTTGTCTATTTAACACTTAGGTGTTGTTTAGAAGGGATCTCAGGGTGGGTCCGGGCTAGGCAAAAAGGATGATTTATTGAACTTCTGTAATTGTTGTTTAGAGTTATAAAAAGTGGATTTCATGTGAAAAAAAGCTAGGTAGAGACTTGTAGTCTAAGGGAGCCTATTGACTTGTTACATGTTTTTCGTACTTGTACTTGATTTGTTGTACAGAATTATACACTATTTATTTGGAACTGGCTGATGATCCTACCAGTACATAGTGGTAGTGTACTGATACTGCACTTGTTTATCTTTCTTGTGAGTACATGCAATCTTCCAGCGGCTGAGACGCGACCTCATCTGTATTACCAGCGTTTCCAGACTTCAAGGGTGAGCCACTTCGATCGAGCTGCCTTGAACCTATCATTAGAGTTGTAGCCCATTTATTTTGGGCTTAGACTATTTCTGTTATTTTAGGGTTGCATCCCTGTGCTCTAGATATTGGTAGATGTTTGATGCTGTGACTTTTCAGATTCTAGGGGGTATTTTCCATAGGTTTATGTTAATGGAATCGTTTGATATTTATTTCATTGCTAGTTTACTTTTTGCACCAGATTTTGAGCTGTTAGAATGGTTAAGTTTGGGGAAGTGATGGTTCGCTCACCTGGAGATTGGGTGAGTGCCACTCACGGCGGTCTGGGTCGTGACAAAGATGGTATCAGAGCCCTAGGTTCGTTGATCTATTCGTACCAAACAGGTCTAGTAGAGTCTTGCGGAACGGTGCGGAGACGTCTGTACTTTTCTTCGAGAGGCTATGGGGCTTTAGGAAAACTATCTCTTCCTTCTTTCCTTCATGCTATAACTTGATTCCAATTGGTATCTGGTGATACAAATTGGTATCTAATCTCATTCAATCTTCTGTCCGCAAATGGTTAACACAAGGAACAACAGAGTTAGAGTAGTGGTCCCAGCAGCAGGTTTGGCTATCCATGGTAGAGGCAGGGGAAGGGGCAGAGGATGAGGTAGAGCCACACCCGCCAGGGGTGGAGCTCGATCGGCTACTGGAGAGCGTGAAGCAACCCCTCCCCCACCTCATGAACATGTTGCTAAAGAGGTAGAAGTTGTGGCTGAAGATGGTGAGGCGTAGGAGGAGGCGGCACTGGTTGGGGGTGCAGGCCTCCCTACTATGACACCAGAAGCCTTTCAGCAGGCTTGGAATATTTTGAGTGGGTTTTGTTGGTACTGGAGCCATACCCGCGGCTTTTGCAAACCAGGCCTTGGACCCTCAGCCAGCGGCTACTACAACGCCTAGGATGGATGCAGCTTCAGGCACGAATGACTTCTTCAGGCCAATGATGATAGGGAATGAGCATGAGATGCTGACCAAGTTTCTCAAGCTGAAACCTCCTACATTTCAGGGTACTGATAAGGAGGATGCTTATGAGTTCATCTTGGATTTCTATGAGAGATTGTACAAGTTGGGTATTGTACGTCAGCATGGGGTTGAGTTTGTCATATTTCAGCTGCAGGGTGATGCCAAGCAGTGGTGGAGGTCTCATTTGGAGTGTCGGTCTTCTATTCTACACCCACTGACTTGGGAGCAGTTCCACGCTTTGTTTTTAGAGAAGTACGTACCACGTACTTTGAGGGACCGAAAGAAAGATAACAATGGTGTTTTCACTCTAGAGAAGAAGAAGAAAATTATACTCCATCAACTATTCTACTTGGGAATGTAACAACTGCAGTATATCCTTTGCACAGGCCCCAAAAATGGTTTCAGAACCTTCCCAATTACATCACACATATTTGCATATTTTTGCCCTTCGGAGCAGGTGCAAGATAAGGTGTGAGGGCACCTACGGTCGCCCCTTATGACTTGCGGCTCACAGGTGACCTATCTTTCAGAAAGTATTGATACTTCACTTGCGGCCCTATGTATGAAAAAAGGTGCAATCTCCCCTTAGGAAATGCGGCTCGCATGCTTTGACTGCTGAGGCAGTGTTCTATATTCCATGTGCATTGGCACTTGTGAAATGCAAGTGCTCTCTTTCATCCGCATGTTGTCTCGCATGTCTCAGCAAAATATTTGCTCCTCCGATCATCCTTGCACTCTGACTTCCATTTTCACCTCCTTAGGTTCAAATCCTTGTCTTCCTCAATACATTAAGAATGCCCGAATATAAGATAATAAAGGCATAAGATTCTTCTAAATCACATCAAATTAAGGTAATAATCCATGAATAAAGGCCAAATAAGTTGGTAGATTACCGACTTATCAAACCCCCAAACTTAAAATATTGCTTGTCCTCAAGCAAGACACTCACAAGGTAAGGATTGAAACAAACTTTTCAAGACATAAGAGTTGCACAATGGATTATACCGACTTAAAGCCTCAAGAAAGTAATAAACAAAAGACTCTAAACAAAAGGTGCTCATCTCAATTGGTATCACCATGATCTCAAGGTAAATACATATTTCAAAACTTTTATGAAAAGACTTTAAATCTCTTTCAAAATCAGGGGATTTGTCATTCAATATAAGATCATTAAGCTTGTCAAGTCATTGTCATTGACCCTCAAGGTTTGCCTCAAGATTCTCCACACAACTTGTCTCATTCATTCCTTCCAATTGAAATAAAGACATAATTACCTACTTCAAGCATGTAATGCCGCTCACCACAAGTGATGATCCCATTTATGATCATGCAATTTATAATATCGGGATTATAAGAGAACACAAAGACTCTCACTCTCTCAAAAAAGTTTGAGTACACACACTGTCACAACCCAGACCATCGTGAGTGGCACCCACCCAACCCCCGGATGAGCGAACCAGTAGAGTTCAACCCTTAGCCTAGACTAACAGCCTAAAACTAGAAAATAGAAAATAAACTAGCAATTGTAATAATGCGAAAGGCCTTTCATTAAAATAAAACCTGCGAAAATTCCCCTAGAATCTGAAAGTCATCGTACCAAACACTATCAATACTAGAGTACAGGGATGCAACCCCAAAACTTAAAACAATAAAGAGATAGTCTAAGCCCAAAACAATTGGGCTACAACTCAAAGATAAACACCAAGGCGGCTTGGTCGAACAGCTCACCTTTGATATCTGGAACAGTCCGGCCTACAAGTGCAGTATCAGTGCACAACCACCGTGTACTGGTAGGATCATCAACCAGTTCAAAATAAAACAGTGTATAATCAGTACAACAAATCAAGTATAAGTACGAAAAACATGCAACAAGTCAATAGGCTCCCCTAGACTACAAGTCTCTACCTAGCTTGTTCCCGCATGAAATCCACCTTTTATAACTCTAAACAACAATCACAAAATCAATAAATCATCCTTTTTGTCTAGCCTGGACCCACCCTGGGATCCCTTCTAAACAATACTAAGTTTTAAACAGACAACCCAGCCTAATCCAAGACCAACTCAACAGTTATAATAAGATTCCTGGTCACTCAAGGAACCAATAACAGTCAATGCAATGCAACAATATCAATGCAATAATGTAGTAAAATAAACCCGTACCAGGCGTGGTACCCGAGCCAACCGTTAATATTCCATACCAGACATGGTACCTGAGCTAACCATTTGTTAGACCCGTACAAGGCGTGGTACCCGTGCCAACCGTTAGTATACCCGTACCAGGCGTGGTATTCATGCCAACCGTTAGTATACCCGTACCAGGCGTGGTACCCGAGCTAACTAAATGTCAACAATCCACAGTCAAATAATGAACAAACAACTTGTAAACCAACAAGCAACACACCATTCAATTCACAGACTATAAAACAGGTCCCTTAGACATTCTACACAATTCCTCTAAGCCATGCAATTCATACAAACACTTAGATAAGAGTACAAAATATACAACATTCACAAGAATTGTAAGCCATCACCTACCTCGAAATGATCCAAGCTCTACTCAACCCGATCTTTCCTGTGTTCCGGATTCCTTTCTTGTTCTTGGTCTAAAATAATATACAAGTACTCAAATTAACAAACAAGGCCTGCACATTACCCGAATTACACCAAATCCCAGACCCCCAGGCCACCCATGATCATCCTAACCTTTTTTCCCGAGCTTCCCGCTATTAATTTCCCTAGTTCTATCATTTTCACGGATAAAAATAGAGAATTTAACAACATACGATCATAATACCTTACTTTCAACAATACCCAAGAACTTTTATGCCTAGAATCCCCCTTCTTCCCCGGATTCTACCATCCCTAGGTTATTCCAACCTTTCTCCAAGTTCCCTCCTAGCAATTCTACCGCATAGGAAAAGTAGTACGAAGTTTGGGGAGTAGAATCCTTACCTTTAGGATGAAAAATAGTTGAAAACTGGTAGAAATTGCCCAAAATCGCCCCCTTCTTCTCTCAAAACATTTCAAGAAAAATTGAACTATTTTTGGGAAATTTTTTCATTAAATCCCATCATGCTCTGCTATAGCGGTACCATCGTAGCGGAGTCGTCCGCTATGGCAGAGGCTGACCGACATTGACTTCCGGTGTAGCAGTAATTTCTTCGATATAGCGGAGGTCTCTATGGCGTATAGCGGTTGAAACAAGACAAAAAGTCATAAAACCAACAAAACTAGTCCATTTTACAACACACTTATTTTCTCGACGTCCCAGAATAACCCCTTCACGTCAACCTCGATTCCAGGAGTTCTACTTACCCGAATTCGATTCCAAAAAGTCCCCCAGACTCCTTTATGTGTTAGCTATGAGAAAAAATAGCTCACTACAAGACATCCAACCTAATCCTTACCTGTATTGCCCTAGACTCCACCTCACTCCAAATCCGACCGAGGATAGCCTAGCCCAGAATTTCAAACTCCCAAACCTGGAGTTTTCTAACTCTAAAACTTGGCACGATTGGACTACTCATAATGACGGACCTGGTTGTTACTCACACATAAAACTATAGGCTTTCCCTTCATGTAATTCACCACTAATGTAGAGTTGCTAAGCTCGGAATCACCAAGGACTTGTGGGTTAAGATGTAGGTTAGGGTTAAGGTGAGGACTTCATTTAGGCTCAAGTGACTAAATCTTCCTAACTCTATCATGAACAATCAAGTGCACACGCTCATATCTTTGATTCATTTAACCGTATCTCTCCCTCTCACAATCCCAATTTGTCTCTTACACAAATTTATTCTAAATACCTTTTTATTTTGCTCATGAGATAGCACTACCTAATCTTTTTTTTCTTTCAATCTTTCCTTCATTAGATCAATGACTTCTTATGTTAAGCATTGGGTGCTACCTCACAATTTGAGCTCAATTCCTCCTTCTATAATCAACATTATATGCACCTCCAAACTTAGACTTTTGCCTACATTATAATCCTTTATATGTTTATATGCTCCCAAACATAGCCTTTTAGCCTACACTTTCATTTCTAGCCATTTAGGAGGAACGAGTGTCATTATCAAGGACTTAAGAAGGTTATGGTGTATAACATGGGTGCCAAGGAATGGTTAATGCTCAAAAGGGGTTAACTAGGATTAATGTTGAGGGAATGAACTTTTTGATAAAGTAACTTATCCAAAGAGGGCCTAAGATCATCTTCCAAGCTAGGCAACATCTAGGATTTCATCTTGAATCACATTCGAGGCAAGTTCTAGAAAACATGCATGCACAAGAACTAAGTAAGCCTTACCATACAAGGAATCACAACACAAGAATCTTGAAATTACTCTCAAAATTAATTGGGACAAATAATTTTTGACAAGCTATTCCGAGTTCCTCACACTTGTTTGTGAATCAATCAAGCCAAATGGAGAGTGTGCAAGTCATGACAAGAGAATGCTCTAGCAAAAATCACTTTCCCCTCTTTTCTTCAATTTGCAAATTCATTTCCAATTTTTTTTATGGGCCCATTCGAGATAAGAAAAAGTACGAACTCAATTAGAAACTAAAATTTGGCATTTTCCCTTACGAAAGTCTCCTCTCAATCTATCATAGGAAATTTCCAACCCGATTCAACACAAAAATAAATACAAGAAAATATTTTGCTCCTTGGAAAAGAACTGTGGTATAAAGAAAACTCTCGGAGTTTATTCAACTGACTACTATTTACAAAGGCGATGTTTGAGTTATGCGCTCATGGATTAATAGAGAACGAGGTCTGGCGTAGGCATTAAGCATATTTTAAAAAGCATGGGTAGTGAAACAATTTTATGTATAGGACTAACCCGGCAATACGGCAACTCACATTCACAAAATTAAAAGCATTAAACCCGACAAGGGCGCAACACAAAGCATAAGGCAATTTATTGATTTAAACATGCTTCACAATGATCTAAATAGTAAATACACCCCTACCTGAAATGAAGCATTGTCTCCAATGCACAAAAATAATAATTATACAAAGAGAATAAGTCCAGGAACTCCCTAAGGACTCTAAGACTAATGACGACGCTTTCTCAAATAATAGAGATGTTGTGACCTCTAAGGCTTAGGTGGGGGTGGAACATATGCATGCTCTGGATCAATCTAGAATCCTTCCACCGAAGGAATAGCTGGGTCCTACCTAACCTGAAGAGGGCTATACGGGTCAAAAATTTCCCACTTATCTTGAAGCGTCATCAACTCGTGATAAGAGGGAGGTAGAGCGGCCCAACTGGGTATAATTTGAGGAGGTGTGGTTTCCATATGAGATAAGGTCATCTCTTGCTAAACTTACATAGGTGGGTCTAGTTGCCTTGTAGCATTCATATCCGACTCTAACACTTCCTGTATTTCAGATATCCCCTCATTATCCATCAGGACCTCACCCACACACCAATCATTTGGGGGACCCCTATCTCTTTGAGGTGATGCCAAAGTAGGAGATGGTAAATTTAAATCCAACTGTGGGAACCTGGATGTAGTCTGGCATACTTCTTTTTTAAGTGCACTAACATCACCCTTCACTATATCTGTCATTCCCTGAGGTAACCCCCTAGACGTAACAGGAGATTTGGGACCACGAGGATCCCAAGCTAACCCTTAGTCATAGCATTCTCAAGCATAATAAAAGATAAGTGGAAGCAATCATAGATAAAGACTCAGAATATCATAAATAGAAAGTCGAATCAAGAGGTACAATCATCCAGCGGAACCCAACAACACTAAGTTTGAAAAGCCTCTACAACTAGCATAAGGAGTTGATGGGACAATACCCCAACTAACTCAACAATCTGGAAGGAAAGGAAGCATAGAAAAACAAGAATAAAGTCTAGTCCTCAAACTATGAGGACTCACCAAAGCTGATTGTGAGTGGTCGGGAACTCTAGCCACGAAGCTGGGAAGGGGTGCCTGAATCTGCATCATAAGAGGATGCAACGCAATATGCGTTAGTACTGTAGAATGTACTAAGTATGTGAGCAATGCATAAACATGATGAAAACATGCTAAGTATACTTAAATAACTAAAATCATGCTTTTAAAGATAAAACTGAGCGCAATGACTCTAAACTTACTATAAGCTGAAACATAATCATAAGTAATAAATATGAAATCTGAATAAGAGTCAAATGCAAGTTTTAAAAGCATAAATTTTTTTTATATGGGAGGTTCTCTAACTGACATAGACCAGGTGAGCTATATGGAATTTAATGTATCCACCCATCGAGAGGAGCCAATATACCTTTCCAGGGTATAAAGGCATTATTGTGTCGTGATCACTAAATACTGATGCCCAACAGAAGGGACTTAATAGCTATAGGGGCACGTAGTTTTGGGACTAAGGGTACTCTCACCCAGTCCAACTCGGTGCTAAATACTACTCCTAAAACATACATATAACTCATATAATACTGATGACATATCTGATGTCAAAGCTGTTTGAAAAGCAAAAAGACATATCTGATGCCATGCAATTCAAATTCATACATATATAGACTTAACATAGCCATAGTTCAAAACATGCTTTTCTTTCTAAATTCATACTTGAGGAAATAAGCATTCATTTTCATAAGTACTTAAAGGCCATAATATCTAATCATGCCAACTTTCTCTTCAAAATATGGAATTTCATGGGTTCATGCTAGAAATCAACTTTCAGGCTTGGGCTTACAAAACCAAATGAAAGAATCATAATCAAAGAATGAATAATTAGTAAGAAGTCATGAATTTAGCATAGAAACTGATTTCACAAACTTTCCCCAATTTTAGATCAAAACCCTAATTTCATAAGTTCATAATTCAACATAAGGATTAAGGATTTTGGGCACAAGGGTCAAAGGAAACCATTGTTAAAGACTCACATACCTTAGATGAAGATAACCCACTTCAATGGAAAAGACTTAGGAGACTTGACTTGGAGCTTGGAGACTTGAAGTTTGAGATGAACTTTTCCCTTTTGGATGAAGAATGAGGAACTTAGGAGAGGCTTAGGATAATATGGTTGAAAACCCTTCTAGAAATAGTCAAAACGGCTTCACTTATTCATACACAACTAAAATAAACAAGTATGAAAGTAACTAAAAGAGAGTTTTGTAGTAATTGACGAATTAAAAAAAATTGACAAAATGAACTGCAAATAAGTAATGATTGTTTCTTCCAAGTTTAGAGATAATTCCAGTGTTACAGCTTTATTACACAATCCTAAGTAGTAATCACTTGAATCGACTTGTTCGTTCACCTAGTTGTTGATTCCGGGGTTGATATTACAACTATGGTCTCTCGAGCCTCTAGTTGCCTATTTTAAAAAGCATCACAACTACATCGTTAAGCGGGGATATGACATCTTATTTTAAAAGCATTTATATTTCCTCTCGTATGAACCAAGAAAGGCATTCTAGGTATATCTCTATCCTAGTCACTAACCTACCCTTTACGTTACAAAAGAGAGGTCTTGCTCCTTATATTCCTCGGTCTACCTTGTTGATTCCTCTCTCGAGTTCACAACAAGGTTATATGTTTATCTTAATGGCGGCCAAGCATCAAAATACTAAAGCAGGAATATAAGAACAACTATAATGGCAAACGAACAATCAATCTAAATTCAATACTAAATAGTCATGCGTTTGTAGCCGTAACCCCAGAACAGGGGTTATTAGCCACTCATACTACAACGACAAACAAAAATAATATTGTTTTCATCCAAAGTATGACTAAGATAAAGGAAGAAGAAAAGAAACCTAATGGTGCACTCTATTCTTGCCTCTTGCTCTCCAAAAATATGACGTAACCCTTCGAAAAATGTACAAGGTTCTATTTATAGGGTTTGGAAAAATAAACCCTTTTCCTTCATGAAATTGGACTAGAGAAAAGCCAAAAATTATGTCGGGATGGCGCCTGGCGCGCCGCACCTGTATCGCGCCCAGATGGGCTGCAAGTTGTTTCCTTGCTGGCGCGCCTTGCCCCTGCTGCACCAGGCTAGTCCTTCGGTAGTTTGGTCATTGGCGAACTGCGCCATTCATGCGGCTGCCTGGGTTTCTCCTTGGTACGCCATGCCTGGAAGGCGCCAAGTACTCGCTATAGTAGTTTTAGGCCTGGGGCGTCGCTCTAGGCTTGCGCCAGGCTTCTCCCAACCTATTTTTACTTCCTTGTTCGCTCCTGAGCATTACGCTACATCCCTTCCATGATTTACTCCTCCGTTTCATCTTTCCATGGTCATTTCCCATGTCTTTCACCTGCAAATATCTAATCATGTGTCTTAGTACAACATATAGAAATTCCAATAAAAACACACTATATATAGTAAGTAATATTCTCAAAACATAAGGTAAACATGGGTAAAATACGATAAACGAGCATATAAATATGCCCAACATCACCACCCCACACTTAAACCTTTGTTTGTCCTCGAGAAACTCACTATCATCCATCCTAAGGTTCACCGTAAACACCTAAGGAACTTTCCATCCACTCTTGTGAGCAACTAAATACTTTTAATCATGCTATATTAGTTCATTAAGCAAGCACATTCAAAAACCATTTTTTAGCTCTTAAGATCTTTCACTTGAAACAACACACCCTCTATAACCGACTCTTTATCACCATATCGGGCCAACATATCTATGTGTGAACGATGCAAGTAATAACACTACCAAATACGTAATGTGTGCCCTTACAATTTAGTATTGCCCCCGTTCACAATCACACACTTTACTTTTAATGGGGGCATTTTGAATCAGTTAAGCGCTCACTCTCTTAAAAGATGTTTCAAACATATCACAACATGCCATAGGCTTGCCCTTAGTGTATAGTAAAATAAACAAAGCAATCACATTCATGCAATCAAAAGGACCTTCATTTGGTTGTAATGTCGGCTTCGGGACGAGTAGGATACTTTTAGGTACAAAGTGACTCTTTTCCCTATTGCACATAACACTACATTTCACTCTTTTCTTCACCCTTCTTTTTATATTCCTCCTATGTTCACGCTCTCTTGCACTACCACTTTTTCTTATTATTATTCGCCCTTGATATAACACGTACTTGTTGCTAGCACAACCCTCATTCATTTTTCTTTTCTCTTTTGCTATTTTTTTTTCTGAATTCTTTGGGTACCTAACAACAAGCACGTTACAAGCTTTGCAGGGCTCTACATCTTTGATAGTTACTACACTCACCTTCGCTTTAATCTACCCTTCTCTTTTTGTTTCCCACTTTTTAGAAGTCATAGTGCACTAGGGAGTTTCATTAGGATTGAATTCATGGGGTATCAACAAAGTGGATAGGCTCATTATGCGGCTTAACAAAGAAATAGGCTTCAAGGCTCAAGGAGGCTTCACTAGTGGTAATGTCAAGGTAGGCACAAACAATCATCAAAGAAACAAACAAAATGGGTTTCTCAAGAAAATGCCTTAATAATGTTCCATAAAATTCATGCTTGTACAATTTACACACACACGGGGAAAGTTCTAGATGCTATTCTATGCAAGAAACCAAACAAAAGCTCACACACACATAGCACCATGATACATGTATAGGAATATCACACTTGCATGCTCAAACACAAACATCTTGAGTGCACTCACACAATTAAGCCCGTTTTCTACACCTTTTGAGTCTAGTTAAAGAGCCTATGTGTCTCTCGTGAAGTTCTTACTCACTTTCTTGAATTCACATGAACGACCTATGGCGTCTAGCTAAAGCTCTAAGTGGATTTTCTACGTTCCAAAAGGACAGTCTTCTAATCCTACAATCCTATGACTAATTTTCCCTTATGACGTTCGTCATCATCCATCATCGGTACATGTCATTACTACTACGATGTATCCTAACAAAAACTATCCTAAAAAAAAATCTACCTGGATCAAAAGGGACTATACTTAAGAAAAGAACCAAAAACAAAAGTCGAGGAACACAACCTAAGAAAACAAAACTAACACAACTAAATACTGATTATCAACTCACTTATCAACTCAAACTCAAACTATCAGCTAAAACCAGTCACACGATGCTTCATCACCCTCAAGATATAGCAATGAAAAATAAAAGGAAGTACTTCTCCGCTGACTCTCGACCCCACACTAAAATCATGGCACTGTCCCCAGTGCTTCAAATAAATACAAAGGTAAAGAGTGAGAAAAGGAACTCCCTGGGCCTCTAAGCATCATCCTCATTATCATCGGGAACGAATTCCTGATCCTGGTCAGCTGTCTGATCATATACCGCCATCAATGCGGTACCAGCATCATCATGTTCATCCTCATCATCATGAGTATCGTGTACAGTAGGCTCGTCATCATCCAAGGGCTCCTGAAAAGATGGACCCATTTTGCACATGTACATCGCACCCTCAGTCAATGGGTACCGATCACTAAATGCCATCTACTCCTCGGTCGCTGGCCGACCCCCAATTCACAGCTGCAAATCTGCCATACCATACATCCTCCCCATCTAGCTCTCATCCCAGGCTTGTCGATCAGCATTCGAAAGCACTGGCCCGTGTATAGCATCTTGGGGCTTTATCTTTGTCACATCCACCAGTTGTCTCACAAGGTATGGGACCTGCGGTAGAACCAAGTCACGCACTTCTTACTCAACCTCCCATTTCCTAAGGAACCGGGTCACCAATCCCTCATAGCAGTAGCGCCACCTTTTGTTCTCACGACACTTGACCATGTTGTTCCTTAGTACCGATGCTACATTGACAATCATCCCCTTCATGAGAATATATACCAACACCACCCTATCTTTAGTTACCTTGGTGGTGTGCGATCATGGGAGAAGAGTACTACACACAATTTTTAGCCATACTCTTGCCTCCTAGCTGAATAATACATAGTGGAGTGTAGAATGTCTCCTCATATCTTTTGTTCTTTCCCACCGAGCTGTGGAGTCTACCCCACAAATTGTGTGGCGTATGTCTCTGTATGGAGGCTCTTCTTTCATTTCTAAGTACGGCGCTGCAACTACATAAGGTGTTCCCAAGAACTCATTTAGCAACCGTTTGGTGAACCGGACAACCTTCCCTCGAATCCCCGGCAACGGCGCCAAAAACTTGTTAGGTGATTTCCACTCACACGCAAGTGTACGTGGTCGTCCAAGTAATAGAAACTGGTTAGTCCGAATATTGTACCCAAGAGACTTGTGACTTAGCAAATATTCCACCTTATTCGTACACAGCTAAAATAAACAAGTATGAAAGTAACTAAAAGAGAGTTTTGTAGTAATTGACGAATTAAAAAAAAATTGACAAAATGAATTGCAAATAAGTAATGATTGTTTCTTCCAAGTTTAGAGATAATTCCAGTGTTACAGCTTTATTACACAATCCTAAGTAGTAATCACTTGAATCGACTTGTTCGTTCACCTAGTTGTTGATTCCGGGGTTGATATTACAACTATGGTCTCTCGAGCCTCTAGTTGCCTATTTTAAAAAGCATCACAACTACATCGTTAAGCGGGGATATGACATCTTATTTTAAAAGCATTTATATTTCCTCTCGTATGAACCAAGAAAGGCATTCTAGGTATATATCTATCCTAGTCGCTAACCTACCCTTTACGTTACAAAAGAGAGGTCTTGCTCCTTATATTCCTCGGTCTACCTTGTTGATTCCTCTCTCGAGTTCACAACAAGGTTATATGTTTATCTTAATGGCGGCCAAGCATCAAAATACTAAAGCAGGAATATAAGAACAACTATAATGGCAAACGAACAATCAATCTAAATTCAATACTAAATAGTCATGCGTTTGTAGCCGTAATCCCAGAACAGGGGTTCTTAGCCACTCATACTACAACGACAAACAAAGATAATATTGTTTTCATCCAAAGTATGACTAACATAAAGGAAGAAGAAAAGAAACCTAATGGTGCACTCTATTCTTGCCTCTTGCTCTCCAAAAATATGATGTAACCCTTCAAAAAACGTACAATGTTCTATTTATAGGGTTTGGGAAAATAACCCCTTTTCCTTCTTGAAATCAGACTAGAGAAAAGCCAAAAACTCTGTCGGGATGGCGCCTGGCACGCCGCACCTGTATCGCGCCCAGATGGGCTGCCAGTTGTTTCCTTGCTGTGGCGCCGTGCCCCTGCTACGCCAGGATTATCCTGCGGTAGTTTGGTCATTGGCGCTGTCACGACCCAATTTCTCGGTCATGATGGAACCTACAACCCCCGGTAGGTGAACCAATCCCCGTAGCCCAGAACAGTTAGTAATGGGCTACTATCTAGCAAATAAGAGAACAAGACGAAGAGAACAGATAAAAGGACTATAAATATATACATATGCGGAAACTAAACCAAACCCCAAGACCTGGTATCATAGTATAGAGCCCAAACTACATACATGGAGTGCAACTAATCCAAAACAATATATACAGATGTCTCTGAATGGTAATAGAGTACATGAAGCAAAAGATAAACTAAATCTAAGCTCCGATCGCCAAGAGCTCACCATCAGCCTGAAGTAGTCCCCAACAGATCTCCAAGCACGAATCACAACGATCTAACGGCGATGGCCCACGCTAGGATCTGCACCCAAAGATGCAGGGGGTAGGGGTGAGCACCAAATGCGAAGCATAAGGTACCCAGTAGGTATCATAGGCCGACTGGGCACATATAAGATAAAAGCGTAGTAATAGACAGAATAGAAGCAAGCAGTTACAGAAATCAACGAAAGGTACACAGGAACTAGCCCAGAGGGAAATCAACAGAACCACATATGAGGCTAGTAAGCAGAATATACACACCATAGGCACAGGTGAAAGTAAAAAATAACGCACCTAGTGTCCTTCCAATAACAGTGTATACAAAATAAGCTTACGAAATGGACGGTATACCGGTAACCTCAAGTGTAAGAAGAAGAGAGAAAGAGTAATGATAGGCATGCTCAGAGACATGAATCAACTCAACTAATCATATCAATCTCAAATCCAGAAACTAACAGTCTAGCAGTAACCAATTTCATACTTAACCGCAACAGGGAACAATTCTGTAAGTAAATAGCAAAAGTCTACCTACAGTCCCCCGGCCGCCCATACAACCGAGGAACACAAACAAGTGAAAACAAACCCTCCGGCATCCCATACTACCGGAGCTTACAATCAAACAACAATAAACAAGGGTGGAGCCTCGAACAATGAATGATATGATGCATGAAGATCTCAAGTGCCATGGTATCTCTGTATGTACCTCCTCCGGCGCCGATCCGGCCCAGCAGGTAGGTTCCATGGAAGGAAACTGCCCGTATACCTCTACTCCACCGTATACCCCTCCTCCGGCACATGCAGCCCGTAGCCCCTGGCTCGGATGGCAAGGTCCATGGAGGTCCCAGACCCCATACTAAAACTCAGTATCAAAACATGTCATCCGAAAGCAAGTCCGGTATCAAGATAGAGACCCAGTCTCGAATATGCATGCCCAGAACCCGTCCAGGACTAAAGTAGTAGGAAACTGTCTCAAAAAACCCTCCAAGGGTGCCCGGGCATAACCGGGTCTAAACAGTAAAAATTCATCTCAGGTGCTCGGTCCGACCGAGGCTAAAATCATCTCAAGTAGCAAGAAAACTCAACTAGCACCCCGGCCCTTCCGAGTCTAGCGTGAATCGTAAAACTGGTGATTTAAAACATAATTTTACTTCCTTTTATCCAGGAATATTCACAAGTTAAATCAAACCATTTCCAAATTATTTCCATAAAAAATGGGGCCCCCCCGGGCCATGCAAGGTTTAGAAAATAGTGTCAGTAGGCCCGAAGCCAAAACCATAGTAAAACATGGATAAAACCTCTTTATATGCATGGAAATGGTATGATCACACACAATAGCTGCCCAGCAGCTCACAATCAACCTATCGACCCTGCACAGGCCCACAGCTATTCAGCAAGCATAACCAACCTAGAAGGATAATTCTACGTCCGGGACTCGCGGACATTCCCAAAATCCCACCTTCTCTGTTCCAGAGTCAGCAAGGCCTCACAGGACCACAAGGGTAAATAAAATATATCGGCAAATACTACAAGCAACGGAGGAACAAAAGTATGCGGATATGAATAAAGCGGTCGAGGTCTGTGGTACCAACCTAATAAACCAACCCAAGGACGCCCATTAATATAATTTTATCCTATATATGCGGAGTCTAGGGAAAATAAACCGTAACCTACCTGTCGTCCGATGACAAGCTTGAACCTCTCCGAAAAGCTTCCAAATGAAATCACACTCGAACTCGAACTTGAATAACTTGACGTAGATAATTGATTTTCTCTTCGGTGATCCAATAAATTATCAAGATCTTGCTTATTGGAATCAACTTTTGACGTGACAAATGAATGATATACTATGACAATTTTTGCACCCAAAATAACGTGAGTTTAACAAATGGGTGGGTAAAATTTCCTTATGTGGAACATATGAAATAGTTTGGCATGCTAAACATTAGTGGCAGCAACTAGCAAGTAATTGTTCCAATTATTTAAGTGAATGGCAGCAATTAACATAGTAATATGTTGAAATGATTAAAGTGAATGGGCCACTTGGCAGCCTCCCATGTATGATACATTGTGTGTCCCTCCCCTCCACTTCCACGTGGAAGTGGGGTTGTTTAACACCCCATCACCTACTCCTTTATATAAATATTCGGGTATTGCATAAATTCGTGGTATAATAAATATAATTTTTGAATATACCATAATTATTAGAAAATTATTTTGAATAAAACCTACTATATTATAATAATAAATTTTAACATAACTAAATTTACTATCTCCGTTAAAATATTACAATGTATAAAAACCTTATAAAATAAATACATATACAATTATATCGTAACAAAATATTTTTCATATACCTTTAAAATATTTTTAAAAGGCAATAATAATATATTTTTTACCAAATTCAACTTTTAAATAAAATATTTTCAATTACACGCGCGATGCTAATAAAATTCTTAAGCTTAGGCTCGTAATTCACCAACGCACGATTTTGATACTCAAGAATTCTCTCGGGATCCTCCCTTATGTTTTATCACTGTTTCGGAACTGAAATGGCATTTGAAAACGTGAAGTTGAGGCTTAAATCGAGTTTAACCCGTTCCGGTTCGCGACCCGGTTCGCAACCCGTTTTCTGCCAGATAGTCCGGGTAAAACAGTCATAACTTTTTACTCCAAGATCAGTTGGACGTGAGGTTTTGTGCGTTGGAAACTAGACTCATAGACCTTCGATTTGGTATTTCTGGGGACTTCTAACTCTTTATATATTGGGATAAAAGCCCAGAGACATTTTACCCAAAGTTCAGGAAATTTGTTAAAGATCTTACGATTACTTTTGCCGACTTGCTTGGCTTCAAAACTTATAATGCGACCAAACAAATGGACCCAACACCAAAATACCGGTCCTGACGAGCCTTAAGTGACTTGGGGCTGCTACAAACAAGCTCTAATGGTTCAAGGAAAATGTATACGTGGAAATAACCGGAAGGGTCATTACAGGCGCGCTGCGCCATTCATGCACTTGCCTGAGTTTCTCCTTGGCGCGCCACGCTTGGAAGGTGCCAAGTACTCGCTGCGGTAGTTTTGGGCCTGCGGCGCCATGCCAGGATTTCGCCAGGCTGCTCCCGGCCTATTTTTACTTCCTTTTTCACTCCCGAGCATTCCGCTACATCCCTTCCATGCTTTACTCGTCCGTTTCATCTTTCCATGGTCATTTCCCACGTCATTTCACCTGTAAATATCTAATCATGTGTATTAGTACAACATGTAGCAATTCCAATCAAAACACACAATATATAGTAAGTAATGTTCTCAAACCATAAGGTAAACATGGGTAAAATACGATAAACGGGCATATAAATATGCCAAAGATTACTAATCCAAGGCCAACTCAATAGATATAACAGTATTCCCGGTCACTCAAGGACCACCAACAAATATCACATTTCAATAAAATAGCCCAGTCCACTCACGGAACCAATAACAGTCAGTGCAATACAATAATATCAATGCAATGATGCAGTAAAAAAACCCGTACCAGGCGTGGTACCCGAGCCAACCATTTGTTATTCCCGTACCAGACGTGGTACCCGAGCCAACATTTGTTATTCTCGTACCAGGCGTGGTACCCGAGCCAATCGAATGTCAATTAATCCACGGTCAAATAATGAACTAACAACTTGTAAAACCAATAATCAACACACCGTTCAATCCACAGACTGTAAAATAGGACCCTTAGACATTCTAAACAATTCCTCTAAGAAATGTAATTCACACAAACACTTATATAAGAGTACAAAAATATACAACATTCACAGGAATCGTAAGCCATCACCTACCTCAAAATGATTCAAGCTCTACTCAACCCGAGCTTTCTCGTGTTCCGAATTCCTTTCTCGTTCTTGGTCTAAAACAACATACAAGTACTTGAATTAACAAACAAGACCTGCGTATCACCCGAATTACATCAAATCCCAAATAACAGACCAACCATGACCATTCTACCCTTTTTCCTGGGTTTCCCGGCATTAATTCCCCTAGTTCTATCATTTTCACAGATAAAAATAGAGAATTTAACAACATGCGATTAATAAACCTTATTTTTAACAATACCCAAGAACTTTCATGCCTAGAATCCCCCTTCGTCCCCGGATTCTACCATCCCTATGTTATTCCAACCTTTCCCCAAGTTCCCTCCTAGCAATTCTACCGCGTAGGAAAAGTAGTACAAAGTTTGGGGAGTAGAAACCTTACCTTAGGGAAGAAAAACAATGGATAATGGAGGAAAATTGCCTGGAATCGTCTTGCCCTTCTCCCTAAACAAAATTGTGAAAAATGAACATTTTGGGCAATGTTTCTGCATTAATTCCCATCGAGCCCACTACAGCAGAATCATTCTGCTATAGCGGTTTCGACCAGCATTGACCGCCTTGACTACCGCTATAGCAGTCTTTTCCACCTCTATAATGGAGGTCGCTACGGCAGATCCGTTGCGCTCATCATGGACAGAATGTCCGGAAATCACCAAAATTTGGCCATTTTACAACACACTTGCTTTCCCCGATGATCCGAAACAACCCCTTCACGTCAATCGCAATTTTGGGAGTTCTACTTACCCGAATTCAATTCCGAAAAGTACCTCGGACTCCTTTATATCTTGGCTACATGGAAAACCTACTCAAAACAAGACACCTAACCCAATCCTTACTCGGATTTCCCTAGACTCCACCTCGCTCTAAAATCATTCGAGGCTAGCCTAGCCCAAAATTTCAAACACCCAAACCCAGGGTTTTGGATGGTGGTGTAATAATGGACCCGGTCATTACACCACCATTGAAATTCAATCACCGGTATTTTCCTACACATTCAATATATAATTAAAAGTTAGAAAAAATCATGTTCAACACTAGTCATGGTTAATCATCCTGTGAGAACAAAATACTTTAATGCAACAAGACCACCTATGTCATCCATAAGTAATTTGGTAGTGATACATAGTGAAATTCATCATGATAAAAAAAAAATTTAAGTTGACACAGAATTATGGTTCAAATCTTACCATTAATCAACACACCAATTAGTTTATACTAATAGTACTTTCCATTTCATAAACAAAGGATATTTTTTGTGCTAAATTTTGGTTTCTACTTCCTAACCAACCAGGTAAATGGAACCATTGGTGAGTTTATAAAACATACAAATGAATTTCATATGAAAATATTCAGCATAAGGAGGTTTCTAATAAACTGGGCTCTCTGTTGTTCAAATACAATGCCCACTATCTATAAGAAAAGAAACCTCAACATGAAGACACCCACATAGATCCTAATTTTTAGAAGAAAATACTAAACAAAGTTGAATTTAATCACTGTTATTGTCAAATGTGGACCTTACCACTCCATCAGACATTGAAACAAGGCACACACAATTTAGTATGACTCTGCCACCACTCACTCCAACATCTACATTCTTTTTCCTAAAGCTTCTCATTCACTCATTCTTTTACAGGAAACAAGTCACTGCGGGTGGGTTCCATCTTTATAACACTTCCACACCTACTTAATGTTTTTGTAAGCTACAAAATTATACCCTAACACTAGCAATAATAACAGGAAAACGGTGTAAAGAATCAGAGCAGGAGATTTATTCTTGGAGCTCAGCACATGCCTCAAAATTCCCAATAAATCTTTTGATAAGTAGTTCAGTAAATGATATGCCTACCATTCACATGACGGTAGATTAGCCTTCAGGGATGTCAGAACTCGAAACATAATCCATTTAGTAAATGGTAGTGCATAGCAATCTAGAATAAAACAGAAGTCTAAGCTAATCCATCAATAATATGCAAAAGCATGCAGCAAAACAAGAACCCTTCTAGCATGGTAAGAACATGCAAGTGTATGAGAAAATACAAGGTGAACAAAAATGCAACCAAAGAGAGGTATAACGAAGGGAAGACAAACCTTTAGAATGTTTTCTCTTGTTATCCCTGAATTAATTTATTGACTTTTAAAGTGACCAAACTTCTCCGGAGTCATCTTGTTGAGTATACTGTAGTCAATATTAGTTTGGATTAATGACTTAGAAATAAGCCATATCTTCAAATAATGTCGTAACGACGTCTGAAACCAAGAACCAAATGAATCCTTAATTAATCAGTAACACACAAATATAGATAGAACCTCATACATATTAACATCTAGACTAAGTACATATCAATTTCTCACTACAAAAATACACGCATAAACTAGTATCATGGGCTAAGTAACAAGTGAAGACTATCAGTCAGATTGATTGGTGTAGTGCCGCAGAATGCATCTCATTTTGTCACACAATATATAGATTTTCAACGCCTATTATGCATCCTATATCCTGTAACTACATCTTCAGTAACAGATCCATAAAATATCACAAAAAATAACTTCCTAAACCTACTAGGTAACTGCTTGATAAGTACTAAAAATACATACACATAATATAAATAAATAAAATATTTATATTTAGGCCTTATTTTCACCGTTATTCCTGCGATTATAGACCTTAGTAACAACAGGTCTAACAGTATTTAAGTAACAATCTCAGTGCAGTTTTCAAATCAAAATGTAAATGTGTAGGCAGTAAGCAGATAAGGTCTTAGTAAATGAAAGCTGCCAACACCTTGTATGCACATAACAAAATAACAATATAACTAAACAACTACTCCCACATTCAAATATTCGAATTGACATCATAAAAACATTATAACGGATAGCTAACCACACTTAAAAATTTCAAACTTCATAGAGATTATTTTGAACTAATTCATAGTTGTAAATATTGAACGCACCATCGAAACCTCAAACTTTATAGGTTTCATTCAAGACAAATCAAAAAGGATCTCAAAATCTTAAAACCAAAGCAAACATGAAAAAAGCACCTTCAATTGTAATAAGCATCACAAAGAAAAGAAAACTCATAGAATTAGTAGCATTCATTAGTATATTAGCAACAACACCAATACCATCACATGTTGCCCTATACTTTAGAGTAAAAAGTTTAAATGGCAGCTATCTAAAAATTTAATTTTTTCCAAGTACCTTTGAATCCTTTCAAGTTTCAAATTTCTGACTTGTCTATACTTTGTGTAGTTCAAATTACTTTAACTACTATGTGCTTGAGACATGATCATGAGAAAAAAGAAAGACAAAAGCAAGTGAACTGGAGGATTTTCTCAGGTTCTTGTAACAATCCCCATATTTCATTCAGAGTTAAAGGAAAGGAAAGGAAAGGAAAGAAGAAAAAACTTTGAATGGGAAAAAAGAAAGAGAATGGCTCCACAGTGAAGATAAAATTGACAATCAACTGTAAGACATTTCAAGAGTAAGAAAAATACAGTTTGGTGCACAAAGGTCCTGCTATATATGAGGTCCAGCCGTCCAGGAAAGGATTTGACCATATTTGGTTACTACACATGTTAGACAGGAAAACTATTATCATTGTGTCAGAACTCCCATTCACACTAAGATACTAATAGATTCAAGATTATTTTTTTGGGGCGTATAGTACCTAGAAAGGCACCAACTCCAGGGGTGTTGATTCCAATGCTGGCAAACCTCTCAATAACAACACTCATGATTTCATTGTGGTCTAGGAGGTGTTGTTCAAGAATGTCTTCTCTGCTCTTCCTTCGATCTCTTATTCCAGTTTTCAGTAGGATGTGTGGCCCTCCTAGTTGTGTACAATTCCATTATACATATCACTAGATATTAGTACTACTATATTTAACCAAACCACTTTTAAGAACCAAATAAGAAATTAAACAAAGACCAATATCTGAGCCTGTCAAAGATCATAAATAGATAAGTCTACTTCAAGTACAATATTAAATGCCCATGGAGTAAATGGGATCTTTTGTATTGATGACTAGAGTAAGTCCAGATCTACTACTACAAGTACACATAGAAATAAAGGAAACAAACATTTCAAGAAAGAAAACTTCTTGGAAGTTAAAGATGAAATTAAGTAAGTTAAGTAGTAAAACATAGACCCACAATGCCTTCTCTACTAGATAAAACAAGAATATCAGCACAAAAAACAACACCAGGGCACTCCCTTTCTACGACTTCTTTAATAGTCTCAATGTATCTGAAATTTCTCATACCAAAACTCATGTCTGTCTCTTTCTCAGACAGCATCCTCCTTGTTGAGTCCAGCAATAATGAAGCATCACATGACTGCACAAAGAATCCATTGTTAAAAAAGTAAAAACCAACACAAATTGTATCAACAACACAAGAAATGGGTTACTTTTCCAGAATACAATTAGTTCCTCTGTCAGTTTGTTTTGTTTGTTTTATTTTTTCCCTTATTTTTTTGAGGTTTAGGGGGAAGGGTGCTCAATCTCCATTTCAGTTATCCTTTTTTGATTCTAATGATAATGAATTTATGAACCTACCAAAGGTTCTTGAAAAAATATATAAAATCAATAAATCAAATTAGCGGAGTTTCTGATAGGAAATCAAAAGTAATCAGTTTTAGTTTTCTTTTTGGAGGGATGAATCGGAGCTGATAAAGGGCTGAATCTCGACGTCACAAATTAACACAGTTAAGACTAACTGATTAATCAACAAATATATCAAGCAAACATGCTTGATAACCCCAAGTCGACGAATCAACAACATGAACTACAACAAACAAAGTAATACTACCTACCTCTCTCCCATTCTAATACTTTTCAACTCTTAATAGTTGTAGCTTGATAACCCGAAGTAGATGAATCAACAACATTAACTACAGCAAACAAAGTAATACTACCTACCTTTCCCATTTAAATACTTTCAACTCTTAATAGTTGTAGAGCTTATAGTACTTCTTTAGTCATCTAAATACTCAAATACTCCCTCTGTTTTAATTTATATGCATGATTTATCCTAACACGGATTTTAAAAAGATAAAAGGAACTTTTGAATTTTGTAATCTTTAATATGTCACGTGAAAAGTGAAATTAAAAAGTTAGTCAAAAAACAAGAAAAGACCCATTCTTTTTTAAAAGGACTAAAAGTAAAGTAAGACAAACAAATTAAAATGTAGCGAGTAATATTTTGTAAAAAAATAAGACATCTATGTCCGATTTCATTCTTTTTAAAACGGAGAACATACTAATTTCAGATAACATATATATGGAAAAAAATTCCTAAATTAGTTAACAAAGGATCAAAACAAAATCAGGAACTAAATCAAAAGCAATAACAGTAAAAAAGTAGATCTATGACTAAATATGATAGGCATCACTTCTAAGAAACAATAAACCTTCAAGTCAAAATGAAGTAAAACAACAGATCAAAGTTATCAAATAAGAAAACACAAAAAAATCACAAAAAATTAAGATTATTGAAGTGAATAGAAGAGTTCGTTTACCAACGGCACCAGTAACGAGAACGCAAACTGGATCTTTCACCATTTAAGATCTAGAAGTTAACGAAAGCGATGAAAATTATGATGGAGAGAACTGAGAACTATGGTAAACTCTATTCCAATAAAATTCTTTCGATGTGATGAAGCTTTAGAGGATCATCTGCTTTGTATGACCAATATATGAATTTAGGAAAAGAGATTTGAGAAAAGAGTAGAGACGAGAACATTAATTTGAGTGTGAGTTTGGGAAAAGGCAGAGGCCTCGGATGCGAACTCAAATCAATGTTCTCGTCTCTTCTCTTTTCTCAAATCTCTTTTCCTTAATTGATATATTGGTCATACAAAGCAAATGATGCTCTAAAGCTTCATCACATCGGAAGGATTTTATTGGAATAGAGTTTATCATAGTTCTCAGTTCTCTCCATCATAGTTTTCATCACTTTTGTTAACTTCTAGATCTTAATGGTGAAAGCTCTAGTTCGCGTTCTCGTTACTAGTGCTATTGGTAAACGACCTCTTCTATTCACTTCAACAACTTACCAAATTAATGGGATGCCACGATTTTGATGAGCAACTGATTTTTCCAAGTCTAAGAGCTGATAAGAGCAAAGTGTAGGGAGTGTTTTTGTGATTAGAGTCGGGAGAAGTAACCAAGAAGGCTGGAAAAACGAAGAGAGAAGTTTATATACTACCAAGGGCCCGTCATCTCCATCGCTAAAGAAACCCTCACGGTCGCAAGGACCACGCTGTCTAGTCAATCGCGATCGCGAAAGCTAGCCACGCGGTCACAAAGAACAAAGGGAAAGGGACTTCATCAAGATCGCGACATGCGATCGCGAAGGACAGGAGTCCAGGTGCTTCATAGCGGTCGCGAGGGATGAGGCTCGCGATCGCGATTAAGGCCTGAGGCCTGCACCTGCAACAACAAAAGTCTACAAGTTTCCAAAACCCAATGGAGTATTTCGGGAACAATCAGAAACCAATAATGCAAATAGAGTGGAAATGACACTCCAGATCCAATGGAATCCACAAAACATCCATACGAGGTCATTTTGGAGAAATGTTGACCCAATTCAACACTAACTAAAAGAACTTAAAGGCTCGAAATGAGCCCAGCTCACCCGGAACCCAAACCAACCACCTACCTAACCCAAACTCAACATTCTGGAGATGATGGAATTGTCGGATTTCAAATCTGATGCTCCAATCATCAAAAGTCACCCAAAGTTACACTTTCAACTCCAAATGGCCTGAAAATAGAGAAAATAGAACAATACCCATACCGAAAGTTCTCAGGCCTCGACTAAAGATCCAACTAGACCAAACTCAATGCTCCGGAGCTAATGGAACTATCAGAATTCAATTTCGAGCACGTTAGCTAAGAATGTTGACTAACATCAATGATATCCTAAGTTAAAGCTCTAAAATAGGCAAATGATCAAAACCCCGAAATGAATGACCAGGGTACCGAAGTACCGATCTCAGCAAGCCATAAATGACTTGGGGCCGCTACAGGAAACCTCTAATAGTACAATGAATGCATAAACACGAAGATGACTGGAAGGGTCATCACAAGTCTCAACTTTCTTATGATTTAAACTCAATCAATCAAGAACCCTCAATAAATACATTGATTCGCTTCATATCATTTCATTAATCTTTGATTGTTATTCTGGTGGTAATAACATTCTTGATCTTTTGAACTATAGGCCGGTAGTAGAAGACATGTAAATATATTCTTGAGGCAGTAACAATGACATAAAAAAGAAAATGTAACATCAATGTAATACTTAGGAACTTATATAACACAATGAACCTCATTTGACTTAGAGAAGAACTCATAAAACTTGTCGTTGAGAATACCTTTTTCATACTAGTACTTGGAAGAATAAGCAAATAGATATAGAGTAATGAATACATATTTAAGTACTTTAACAAATTTGTTGAGACCATAACGAGTATTGAAAAAGGTCATTAGCTACATTGGAAATCATACACCTTAACTATGTATCCTTTACCAGGAAGAGCACTTATGAAGCTTATTTTGCTGGTAGTAACAAGTATAAGAATTCACGCCAAAGAATAGGAAACTGAACTGCCTTACACATCTTGTTTTCTGTCCAATACGACTACAAGGTTTCAGCCTTTCCTTTAAGGAGTTAATCGACAATATAAGTGTATAATGAAGCTAATATTAGAAACTGATTACAATATAGGCTCCGCAGAAAAGTAGTTCAACACGTACAGATAATAAGAACATTTAGCCCTTAAACAAATGGTATACCACCACACCCTCCATTTTAAGCTCAGTAAAACTTCATATAATCATTATATAAGGTCACCCAACAGCCTCTCAACTGAATACATATAAAAATGGCCATTAAACTGTAATAACACTCATGGTCATTTTTTAGTTTTCGTGCATTTTTATCATTTCAACTATTTTTGTAGCTTCTACACTGCTTATATCACTTGCAGGTATGGGTAGCATGCTTTTTGAGGTGTTTGATCGAGTTTTAGAAGAGTTTTCGTATTTTTGAACTCTTAAAGTTGAAATATTTGACTTTAGTCAACATTTTAAATAAATGAGATAGGATGAGAATTCCATCAGTAATTAGCTCTGGAACATGGATTTAGGCTATATGACCTTTGGTTCGGGTACTGAGGCTTTTAAATTTATGTGGATATTGTCATGACCTAAATCGCAACGAGTGGCACCCACACTAAACCTCCGGTGGGAGAATAAATTAACCAAGCCAACACTTAACCAAAACTAAGCAGCTGAAGTCATCCTAAATAATAAAAACAAAGATTTACATCTTAAATAGAAAATAGAAAAAAAACCTGCAGAAATAAACCCCTAGAATCTGAAAGTCGTGTGCCAAAACTCTAATCAAGTCTGAAAGATGTGGATACAACCCCAAAACATAAAGAGTCTAAGTCCGAACAAAGGACTAGAAATAACTGAAGAATTTATGGTAGCCCAAAAGATGCAGCTCACCCTTGAATTCGAAAGTCACCTAACTCATAACTGAGGTCTTGAAGCAGCCGGAGAAATATGCCCTGTACTCAAAAAAGAAGAGCAAGTGTAGTATCAAGTATACAAAAACAATAGTGTACTGGTAAGGTCATCGACTAGATCCAAGTTACAAAATATGAATGTAAAATAATAACATAGTATAACAGGACAAACATACAATAAGACAAGTCAATTGACTACTAGTAAGACTCCTAGTCAACAACCTGACTCATACACCACATAAATCATGTCCCACTATACAAGAAAACAAACCACATGTAACCCTGTCACAGCCTTCAAGTAACCCGAACCACCCAAGGATCCCTAAAACATCATCTACGATACTTGATATGCAACTCCAATTTACATAAGAAATCACCTTAGCACTTAAACATACCAATCTGGCCACTCAGGGACCAACATATATGAATAACATCAACAACAGATAAGCCCAGTTCACTCAAGAAACCAACACATAATAAATAACAAGTAAACCTATACCAGGCGTGGTACCCAAGCTGACCATGAATGAACCTGTACCAGGCGTTGTACCCAAGCCAACCAATGAATAAAATTGTACTAAGCATGGTACCCGATCCAATCAATGCAAATCTTGTACCAGGCATAGTACCCAAGCCAACGAATGCAATATATATATCATAACAATCACAACAACAATGATAGCATATAACACTTGTAAAACCAACAAGTTTCCACTATAGACCCATTGCATGTGATTAACACTTAGGATATCATTTAACAGTCATTTCCTTTTCTTACTGAGCACGGATTGTATAAGTAGTACTAATGATACAGTTACTATGCACACATAATGTAAGTTGAGTTACAAGTAACCATCAACGACCTCAATCCAACCCTGAAATGCTCTATCGAACCCGAGCCTTTCCTTTTCTTGAAGATTCGGCTTGATTGTGGTCTAAAAACATAAATGCAATAATATTTTAACCAATGATCTTAATTATCGCAGATTATAGCCTATTCTCGAACCTCCAAGTCCAAATTCATGATCATTCTACCCATCCTAGGGTCTTTCCACTAATAATTCACCTAGAAAATACCAATTCCATGGTTACACTAGAAAATTACAGTAATGAAATCATGTATAAGCAACTTAAATAAAAAACCTAAGGTTTTATACCTTATAATTCCCTTTTACACCAGAAATTTCATCTTAGGTCAAGCTAAACCCTCCCCAAAGACTGTAACTAACAATTCTAGGATATAGGAATCAAAGTACTTGTTTACGGGGATAAAATACTTACCTTGATGAAGAATTTTGGTGGAAAAATAATGGATCGCCCTAAATTGCCTCTGCCTTCCCCAAAATGCTTTTGTGAAATAATGAATGTTTTTGGAGAAGTTGCTGCATTAACAGCTATTAAACCCGCTATATTGACCTAGTGCCACTATAATGGTATTACTGTAGCAGCCGCCTCCCATAATAGTGGGATTGACCGACTTTGACTTTCGACATAGCAAGAATTTCTCCACTATAGTGGTCTGCCACCCTCTATAGCGGGTGTGACAAGGCAAAAACCCATAAAATCTTCCAATTTTGCCTTTTTCATAACAACCTCAAACCATGACATCCCAAACTAACCCCTTTATGTCAAGTTTGATATTGGGAGTTCTACTCACTCGAATTCACTTCCAAAAGGTCCCACAGACTCTTTATCACCTTATCTAAAACAAAAATAAGCTAAGATTTAACAATTCAACCCAATCCCTCCCCGGATTGTGCTAGACCTCACCTTGCGCGGATTTCAGCCAAGACTGGCCTAAACTGAAAATTCAAACTTCCAATTCCAACTTTTTTTTAACCCGATCTCTTGCACGATTAGCTCACCCATACCGATAGGAAGGGTCATTACAAATGATACCAGTTTACCCATCATTCATCTTCAAATTATCAAACAAGAAAATGAGCCAAGTGAAGAAAGAAGTAGTGCCTAAATCCTCAAACAAGTGAGGATACTTATCCAGCATGTCCTTCTCAGTTTCCTAAGTGGCTTTTTCAACCATATGATGCTTTCATTGAACCTTTACCGATCAAATCTCTTTTGTCCTCAACTTCTGGACATCCCGATCAAGAATGGCAACCGACTCCTCCTCATATGTATGATCCTTATCTAGCAAGACCGAATACCACTTGATGATATAATCCCCATCTCAATGGTATCTCTTCGGCATGGATACATAGAACACCAGATGGACCCTCAACAACACTATAACATTTTTGTTGTTTGCCCACCCTTGTAAAGTGTGGCCTAAAGTAGCAAAAAGTATGTCCTTTGATCAAGGGCTATGCTTTTGGCCTTTAGGCCACACTTTTCTGGGGGTGGGCTAAAAGGGCGTAACCATTGACTTTAGACCACGCTTTTTAAGTGTGGACATAGTAGCTATGTTTAAAAAGCATGGCCTAAGAGTTACAAAGGCCACACTTTGTAGCATCCCATTGGCAACATATATATTTGATAATTCTACACTTTGAAAGCGTGGCCTTTGCTTGTTATTGGCCAAGCTTTAAAATTGTAGCCTTTTATACCTCTTCTACAACAACACTTGTAAAGTATAAGCTTTTCCTTATGTAAATTCACACAATTGACATTCCTATAGCCACACTTTTGAAGTGTGGCAACATTGTCTAGAATTTTATAGTATATATATACGTGCACACACATACATACATATATATATATATATAATCTCAAACACCAAATTATCTAATAGATATTCAAATGTATAGATTAGTAATAAACTTCAAAAATACCAATGTATTCAAAATGTACTAACACATGCTTAGAAAGCAATATTGTCAATATCTATACTAAAGATAAATTTCACTACACGAAACAAAATATATTCAAACATATATCAAAATAGTTCAAAAACTTTTTATCATTCACTTCAATAAGTCAAGTTGACTTGTGGCCACCTGTCACGACCCAGACCGCCGTGAGCGGCACTCACCCAACCCCCCCCCCCCCCCCCGGGTGAGCGAACCATCACTTTCCCGAACTTAACCATTCTAACAGCTCAAAACCAATGTGCGGAAATTAAACTAGCAAAACAATAATAACAAAACCACTTCATTAATATAAACCTGCGGAAATTAGCCCTATAATCTGAAAGTCGCAGTACCAAACAATCTACCAATGTCTAGAATATGGGGATACAACCCCGAAGAATGGAAATAGTTTAAGTCTAAAACAAGTGGGCTACAACACTAATTATAGATTCAAGGCATCTCGATCGAAATAGCTCACCCTTGAAGTCTGGAAACACCGGTACTACAGATGAGGTCGCGTCTCAACCACGCTGGAAGATTTCCTATACTCACAAAAAGAAAAGCAAGTGCAGTATCAGTACACCACCACTGTGTACTGGTAGGATCATCAGCCAGTTCTAAATAAAAATAGTGTATAATCAGTACAACAAATCAAGTGTAAATACGGAAGACATGCAACAAGTCAATAGGAACCCCTAGACTACAAGTCTCTACCTAGCTTGTTCCCGCATGAAATCCACCCTTTCTAACTGTAGGCAACAATCATATAACTAATAAACCATCCTTTTTCGTCTAACCCGAACCAACCCTGGGATCCCCTCTAAACAACACCTAAATGTTAAACAGACAACCTGGCCTAATCCAAGGCCATCACAATAGATATAACAGGATTCCTGGTCACTCAAGAACCACCAACAAATATCACATTTCAATAAAATAGCCCGATCCACTCACAGAACCAATAACAGTCAATGCAATACAAAAATATCAATGCAATGATGCAGTAAAATAAACCCGTACCAGGCGTGCTACCCGAGCCAACCGTTAGTATACCGTACTAGGCGTGGTACCTGAGCCAACCATTTTTATACCCGTACCAGGCATGTTACCTGAACTAACTGTTGGTATTCCCGTACCAGGCGTGGTACCTGAGCCAAGTGAATGTCAATTAATCCACATTCAAATAATGAACAAACAACTTGTAAAACAAACATTTAACACATCGTTCAATCCACACACTTTAAAATAGGACCCTTAGACATTCTAAACAATTCCTCTAAGAAATGTAATTCATACAAACACTTAGATAAGAGTACAAAAATATACAACATTCACAGGAATCGTAAGCCATCACCTACCTCGAAATGATCCAAGCTATACTCAACCCGAGCTTTCTCGTGTTCCGGATTCCTTTCTCGTTCTTGGTCTAAAACAACATACAAGTACTTGAATTAATAAACAAGTCCTGCATATTATCCGGATTACACTAAATCCCAAATCCCAGACCAACCATGATCATTCTACCCTTTTTCCCTGGTTTCTCGCCATTAATTCCCCTAGTTCTATCATTTTCACGAATAAAAATAGAGAATTTAACAACATGCGATCAATAAACCTTGTTTTTAACAATACCCAAGAACTTTCATGCCTAGAATCCCCCTTCTTCCCCCGATTCAACCATCCCTAGGTTATTCCAACCTTTCCCCAAGTTCCCTCCTAGCAATTTTACCGCGTAGGAAAAGTAGTAAGAAGTTTGGGGAGTAGAAACCTTACCTTAATGAAGAAAAACGATTGAAAACAGAGGAAAATCGCCTGGAATGGCCTTGCTCTTCTCCCAAAACAAAATTGTTAAAACTGAACATTTTGGGGAATATTTCTGCATTAATTCTCGCCAAGCCCGCTATAGCAGTCTTACTATAGCGGTCCCCGCTCCGCTATAGCAGTCCTGCTATTGTGGTCCCTCTATAGTGAATGCATTCCGCTATAGCGGTTCTGACCGGCGTTAACCGCTTTGACTTCCTCTATAGCGGTCTTTTCCACCTCTATAGCAGAGGTCGCTACGGCGGATCCGTTGCACTCGTCATGGATAGAATGTCCGGAAATCTCCAAAATTTGCCCATTTTACAACACACTTGCTTCCCTTGATGATCCAAAACAGCCCCTTCACGTCAATCGCAATTCTGGGAGGTCTACTTACCCGAATTTGATTCCAAAAAGTCCTCCGGACTCCTTTATATCTTCGGTACGTGGAAAAATAGTTCAAAACAAGACACCTAACCCAATCCTTTCTTGGATTTCCCTAGACTCCACCTGGCTCCAAAACCGTCTGAGGCTAGCCTAGCCCAAAATTTTAAACTCCCAAAACCGGAGTTTTCTAACTCTAAAACTTGGCACGATTGGACTACTCGTAATGACAGACTCGGTCACTACACCACCATTCAAATTAAATCACCGGCATTTTTCTACACATTCAAAATAAAATTAAAAGTTAGAAAAAATTATGTTCAACACTAGTCATGGTTAATCATCCTGTAAGAACAAAATACTTCAATGCAACAGGACCAACTATGTCATCAATAGGTAATTTGGTAGTGATACATAGTGAAATACATCATGATAACAAAAAAAATTTAAGTTGACACAAAATTATGGTTCAAATCTTACCATTAATCAACACACTAATTAGTTTATACTAATAATACTTGCCATTTCATAAACAAAGGATATTTTCTGTGCTAAATTTTGGTTTCTACTTCCTAACCAACCAGGTAAATGGAACCATTGGTGAGTTTATAAAACATACAAATGAATCTCATATGAAAATATTCAGCATAAGGAGGTTTCTAATAAATTGGGCTCTCTGTTGTTCAAATACAATGCCCACTATCTGTAAGAAAAGAAACCTCAACATGAAGATTCCCACATAGATCCTAATCTTTAAAAGAAAATACTAAAAAAAGTTGAATTTAATCACTTTTATTGTCAAATGTAGACTACCACTCCATCAGACATTGAAACAAGGAACACACAATTTAGTCTGACTCTACCACTACTCACTCCAATATCTACATTATTTTTCCTAAAGCTTCTCGTCCACTCATTCTTTCACAGGAAACAAGTCACTACGGGTGGGTTCCATCTTTATAACACTTTCCACACCTACTTAATGTTTTTGCAAGCTACAAAATTATACCCTAACACTAGCAATAATAACAGGAAAATGGTGTCAAGAATCAGAGCAGGAGATTTATTCTTGGAGCTCAGCACATGCCTCAAAATCTCCCAACAGATCTTTTGATAAGTAGTTCAGTAAATGACATGCCTACCATTCACATGACGGTAGATTAGCCTTCAAGGATATCAGAACTTGAAACATAATCCATTTAGTAAATGGTAGTGCATAGCAATCTAGAATAAAACAGAAGTCTAAGCTAATCCATCAACAATATGCAAAAGCATGCAGCGAAACAAGCACCCTTCTAGCATGGTAAGAACATGCAAGTGTATGAGAAAATACAAGGTGAACAAAAATGCAACCAAAGAGAGGTATAACGAAGGGAAGACAGACCTTTAGAATGTTTGCTCTTGTTATCCCTGAATTAATTTGTTGACTTTTAAAGTGATCAAACTTCTCCGGAGTCAGCTTGTTGAGTATACTGTAGTCAATATGAGTTTGGATTAATGACTTAGAAATAAGACATATCTTCAAATAATGTCGTAAGGACGTCTAAAACCAAGAACCAATTGAATCCTTAATTAATCAGAAACACACAAATATATATAGAACCTCATACATATTAACATCTAGACTAAGTACATATCAACTTCTCACTACAAAAATACATGCATAAACCAGTATCATGGGCTAAGTAACGAGTGAAGACTATCAGTCAGATTGATTAGTGTAGTTCCACAGAATGTATCTCATTTTGTCACACAGTATACAAATTTTCAACCCCTATTATGCATCCTATATCCTGTAACTACATCTTCAGTAATAGATCCCTAAAATATCACAAAAAATAACTTCCTAAACGTGCTAGTTAACTGCTTGATAAGTACTAAAATACATACATATAATAATAAATAAAGAAAATAGTTATATTTAGGCCTTATTTTCACCGTTATTCCTGCGATTATAGACCTTAGTAACAACAGGTCTAACAGTATTTAAGTAACAATCTCAGTGCAGTTTACAAATCAAAATGTAAATGTGTAGGCTGTAAGCAGATATGGTCTTAGTAAATGAAAGCTTCCAACACCTTGTATGCACATAACAAAATAACCATATAACTAAATAACTACTACCACATTCAAATATTTGAATTGACATCATAATGACATTATAACGGATAGCTAACCACACTTAAAAATTTCAAACTTCAGAGAGATTATTTCGAACTAATTCATAGTTGTAAATATTGAACGCACCATCGAAACCTCAAAATTTATAGGTTTCATTCAATCCAAATCACAAAGGATCTGAAGATTTAAAACCAAAGCAAACATGAAAAAAGCACCTCCAATTGTAATAAGCATCACAAAGAAAAGAAAACTCATAGAAATAGTAGCATTCATTAGTCTATTAGCAACAACACCAATACCATCACATGTTTCCCTATACTTTAGAGGAAAAAGTTTAAATGTGTAATGACCCTTCCGGTTATTTCCACGAATACGTTTTCCTTGTGCCGTTGGAGCGTGTTTGTAGAGGCCCCAAGTCACTTAAGGCTCGTCAGGACTGGTATTTCGGTGTTGGGCCCATTTGTTTGGTCGCATTATAAGTTTTGAAGCCAAGCAAGTCGGCAAAAGTTATCGTAAGTTCTTTAATGAATTTTCTGAACTTTGGGTCAAATGTCTCAGGGCTTTTCTCTAAATATATAAAGAGTTAGAAGTACCCCAAAATACCAAATCGAAGGTCTACGAGTCTAGTTACCAACCACAAAACCTGACATCCAACTGATCTCGGAGTAAAAAGTTATGACTGTTTTACCGCGGACTGTCTGGCAGAAAACGGGTTACGAACCGGGTCGCGAACCGGGTCGGGTTAAACTCCATTTAAGCCTCAACTTCACGTTTTAAAATGCCATTTCAGTTCCGAAACAGTTACTACAGATGGTTCGTTGAGGGATTTTCTTCCATAGCAGCACCCTTGACTATGCTGACTAGGAAGGATGTCCCATTTCAGTGGTCGGATCAGTGTGAGGATAGCTTCCAGAGGCTTAAGGCCTTATTGACTTCAGCTCCAGTTTTAACTTTGCCAATTGAGGGTCAGAGCTTCTCCGTGTATTGTGATGCTTCTGGGGTTGGTCTTGGTTGTGTGTTGATGCAGCAGGGTCGAGTAATAGCATATGCGTCAAGGCAGCTGAAGGTTCACGAGCGCAACTACCCCACTCATGACTTAGAGTTGGCGGCGGTAGTTTTCGCGCTTAAGATCTGGAGGCATTATTTATATGGAGTTCACTGTGATATCTTCACCGATCACCGTAGTCTTCAGTATATCACGAGTCAGCGAGAGTTGAACTCGAGACAGAGGAGATGGGTCGAGTTACTGAAGGACTATGACTTCACTATTTTGTATCATCCGGGCAAGGCAAATGTGGTAGCGGATGCCTTGAGCCGGAAGGCGGTGAGTATGGGTAGCCTAGCTTCTCTTTCAGTTTCAGAGCGACCGTTGGCCTGTTACATCCAGTCCTTGGCTAATCGTCTGGTTAGACTTGACTTGTCGGATCCTAGCAGAGTTCTTGCCAGTGTTGAGGTTCGTTCTACTTTGATTGATCAGATTCAGGGCCGTCAGTTTGAGGATCAGCAGTTGTGTGACCTTCGTGATCGGGTTGTTCAGGGTGAGACTAGTCGGGCTACTCTAGATTCAGATGGGGTTCTAAGGTTTGATAGTCGCCTTTGTTTTCCGAGGATTAGTGATTTGATTCAGTTGATACTTCACGAGGCACATTGTACTAGATACTCCATTCACCCTGGCACAACAATGATGTATAGAGACTTGAGGCAGCTTTACTGGTGGAGTGGTATGAAGCGGGATATAGCGGAGTTTGTATCTCGGTGCTTGAACTGTCAGCATGTTAAGTTCGAGCACATGAGACCTAGTGGTTTGATGCAGCGACTTCCCATTCCTGAGTGGAAGTGGGAAGGGATTACTATGGACTTCGTTATTGGTTTGCCTCGTACTTCTCATGGGTTTGATTCCATATGGGTGCTTGTTGATAGGCTGACTAAGTCAACACATTTCTTGCCGGTGCAGACTTCTTATGGCGCAGAGAGGTTAGCTCAGATCTACCTTCGTGAGATTGTTCGGTTGCACGGGGTCCCAGCTTCTATTATTTCAGACCGCGACACTCAGTTCACATCTCAGTTCTGGAGGGCTATTCAGCGAGATTTGGGTACAGAGGTTCATCTTAGTACCGCTTTCCACCCCCAGACAGATGGCCAGTCCGAGAGGACCATTCAGATTCTGGAGGACATGCTTCGGGCCTGTGTTCTTGACTTTGGAAGTTCTTGGGATCAGTTTGTTCCCTTGGCAGAGTTTGCTTATAATAACAGCTTCCATTCGAGTATCGGCATGGCACCTTTTGAGGCTTTGTATGGCAGGCGTTGCAGATCACCGGTAGGTTGATTTGATGGTTTTAGTACTGGGCCACAAAGCACAGATTTGCTTCGGGATTCCTTAGACCGAGTTTGAGGGATTCAGGACAGACTTCGGGCAGCTCAGAGCAGGCAGAAGAGTTATGCTGATCGTAGGCTTCGTGCCTTGGAGTTTAGTGTCGGTGACTTGGTGTTTCTCCGTGTATCGCCCATGAAGGGCGTGATGAGATTTGGTAGGCGGGGCAAGCTTAGCCCCAGGTACATTGGGCCGTTTGAGATTCTTCAGAGGGTTGGTAGCATTGCCTATCAGTTAGCCTTGCCTCCGATGTTTTTAGCTATACGTCCTGATGAGTCTCACGTGCTGCAGTGGGATTCAGTTCAGTTGGGTGAGGGTTTAGCCTTCGTTGAGGAGCCGGCAGCTATTTTGGCCAGAGATGTCAGGAGATTGAGGTCTCGAGAGATCCCGATTGTTAAGGTTCAGTGGAGGCACCGTCCAGTCGAGGAGGCTACCTGGGAGACTGAGAGAGATATGCGGGATCAGTATCCGCAGCTATTTTAGCCTTCAGGTACCCCCCTTGACCTTGACTTTCGAGGACGAAAGTCCTTTTTAGTAGTGGACGATGTAATGACCCTTCCGGTTATTTCCACGAATACGATTTCCTTGTGCCGTTAGAGCGTGTTTGTAGCGGCCCCAAGTCACTTAAGGCTCGTCAGGACCGGTATTTCGGTGTTGGGCCCATTTGTTTGGTCGCATTATAAGTTTTGAAGCCAAGCAAGTCGGCAAAAGCTATCGTAAGTTCTTTAATAAATTTTCTGAACTTTGGGTAAAATGTCTCGGAGCTTTTCTCTCAATATATAAGGAGTTAGAAGTCCCCCAAAATACCAAATCGAAGGTCTACGAGTCTAGTTTCCAACGCACAAAACCTCACGTCCAACTGATCTAGGAGTAAAAAGTTATGACTGTTTTACCGCGGACTGTCTGGCAGAAAATGGGTTACGAACTGGGTCGCGAACCGGGTCGGGTTAAACTCGATTTAAGCCTCAACTTCATGTTTTAAAACGCCATTTCAGTTCCAAAACAGTGATAAAACATAAGGGAGGATCCCGAGAGAATTCTTGAGTATCAAAATCGTGCGTTGGTGAATTACGAGCCTAAGCTTAAGAATTTTATTAGCATCGTGCGTGTATTTGAAAATATTTTATTTAAAAGTTGAATTTGGCAAAAATTATATTATTATTGCCTTTTCAAAATATTTTAAAGGTTTATAAAAAATATTTTGTTACGATATAATTGTATATGTATTTATTTTATAAAGTTTGTATACATTGTAATATTTTAACGGAGATAGTAAATTTAGTGATGTTGAAAATTTATTATTATAATATAGTAGGTTTTATTCGAAATAATTTTCTATGAATTCTGGTATATTTTAAAAGCTATATTTATTTTACCACGAATTTATGCAATACCCGAGTATTTACATAATGGAAAAAGAATTAATATTTGATATTTTAACCTCCACTTCCACGTGGAAGTGGAGGGGGAACACAACAATGGGATACTTTAGTGGTGGCAGCATAGTGTCATTTTCATAATGACTAATCTTTAAAGGATTGTAATTAATCCATTATTTGTCTACTGTAGATGTTTTCTTTTTCTACTAGTCACGTATATATAGGGGTTTAAGAGGAGGCTTATTTTATTGGGTTCATTAAAGAAGTTGGTGAATATATCCTGTGTATATGTTTATACTCTTTTACGTGAGAGAAAATTTGGTAGGAGAATCACTTTGAGTATAGAGTCGATCCTCGAAAGAAAATCAATTATCGACGTCAAGTTATTCAAGCCCGAGTTCAAGTTTGATTTTGTTCCGGAGCTTCTTTTCGGAGAGGTTCAAGCTTGTCATCGGATGACAGGTAGGTTACGGTTTATTTTCCCTAGACTCCGCATATATAGGATAAAATTGTATTAATGGGCATCATTGGGTTGGTTTATTAGGTTGGTACCACAGACCTCCACCGCTTTATTCATGTCCGCCTTCTTTTGTTCCTCCGTTGCTTGTAGTATTTGCCGATATATTTTATTTACCCTTGTGGTCCTGTGAGGCCTTGTTGACTCTGGAACATAGAAGGTGGGATTTTGGGAATGTCCGCGAGTCCCGGGCATAGAATTATCCTTCTAGGCTGGTTATGCTTGTTGAGTAGCTGTGGGCCTGCGCAGGGTCGATAGGTTGATTGTGAGCTGCTGGGCTGCCATTGTGTGTGATCATATCATTTCCATGCATATAAAGAGGTTTTATCCAGGTTTTACTATGGTTTTGGCTTCGGGCCTACTGACACTATTTTCTAAACCTTGCATGGCCCGAGGGGCCCATTTTTTATGGAAATGATTTGGAAATGGTTGATTTAACTTGTGAATATTCGTGGATAAAAGGAAGTAAAATTATGTTTTAAATCACCAGTTTTACGATTCACGCTAGACTCGGCAGGGCCGGGGTGCTAGTTGAGTTTTCTTGCAACTTGAGATGATTTTAGCCTCGGTCGGACCGAGCACCTGAGATCACTTTTTACTGTTTAGACCCGGTTATGCCCGGGCACCCTTGGAGGGGTTTTTGAGACATTTTTCTACTACTTTAGTCCTGGACAGGGTCTGGGCATTGCATATTCGAGACTGGGTCTCTATCTTGATACCAGACTTGCTTCCGGACGACATGTTGTGATACTAAGTTTTAGTATGGGGTCTGGGACATCCATGGACCTTGCCATCCGGGCCAGGGGCTACGGGCTACGTGTGCCGGGGGAGGGGTATACGATGGAGTAGAGGTATACGGGCAGTGTCCTTCCATGGAACCTACCTGCTGGGCCGGATCGGCGCCGGAGGAGGTACATACAGAGATACCATGGCACTTGAGATCTTCATGCATCATATCATTCATTGTTTGAGGCTCCACCCTTTTTTGTTGTTTGCTGATTGTACGCTCCGGTAGTATGGGATGCCGGAGGGTTTGTTTTCACTTGTTTGTGTTCCTTGGTTGTATGGGCGGCCGGGGGACTGTAGGTAGACTTTTGCTATTTACTTACAAAATTGTTCTCTATTACAGATAAGTATGAGATTGGTATGATTAGTTGAGTTTGATTCATGTCTCTGAGCATGCCTATCATTACTCTTTCTCTCTTCTTGTTACACTTGAGGTTACCGGTATATCGTCCATTTCGTAAACTTATTTTGTATACACTGTTATTGCAAGGACCCCAGGTGCGTTGTTTCTTACTTACACCTGTGTCTATGGTGTGTATATTCTTCTTACTAGCCTCACATGTGGTTCTGTTGATTTCCCTCTGGGCTAGTTCCTGTGTACTTTTCGTTGTTTTCTGTGACTGCTTGCTTCTATTCTGTCTGTTACTACGCTTTTATCTTATATGTGCCCAGTCGGCCTATGATACCTACTGGGTACCTTATGCTTCGCATTTGGTGCTCACCCCTACCCCCCTGCATCTTTGGGTGCAGATCCTAGCGTGGGCCATCGCTGTTAGATCGCTGTGATTCGTGCTTGGAGATCTGTTGGGGACTACTTCAGGCTGAGGGTGAGCTCTTGGCGATCGGAGCTTAGCTTTAGTTTATCTTTTGCTTCATGTACTCTATTACCATTCAGAGACATCTGTATATATTGTTTTGGTTTATTTGCAGTCCATGTATGTAGTTTGGCTCTATACTATGATACCAGGTCTTGGGGTTTGGTTTAGTTTCCGCATATGTATATATTTATAGTCCTTTTATTTGTTCTCTTCGTCTTGTTCTCTTATTTGTTAGATAGTAGCCCATTACTAACTGTTCTGGGCTATGGGGATTGGTTCACCTACCAGGGGTTGTAGGTTCCATCATGACCGAGAAATTGGGTCGTGACAACTTGGTATCAGAGCTTTAGGTTCACTGGTGTCATCGGTATAGGAGCCAATGTCTAGTAGAGTCATGCGGATCGGGGCGGAGACGTCCGTACTCAATCTTTGGGAGGCTACAGTGGCATTTTAGGAAATTTGACTCTTTCATTGCTTCTGTGTCGTGCGTGGAACCCTTGAAGTTTCTGGAAATCTCATTTGTTCTACTTCATTCTTCCGCAGATGGCTCGTACGAGATCATCGGCATCACGCGGAGATGAGCCTCCAGCGCCAGCTCCAGCGCTAGCCCCAGCGCCAGCTCCAGCGCCAGCTCCAGTACCATCTCCAGTGCCCACTTATGGGCCAGCTCCAGCCGCAGCTCAGTCTCCAGATATTCGAGGATTACTATTACATCTTTTGGGTATGATTGGAGAGAGGCCTTCCGAGGTAGCGCAGACATCCGCTCAGGGGGCAGCCCTGGGTGCACAGAGCTTAGGAGAGCAGCCGGCTACTATGGCTCCCCGTGCGGAGGTCATTCCGGTCCCATCTGTTGCACAGCCTCTTGCTCCTCGCCCAGTTATGACAGAGTCAGAGCAGAAGGCGTTGGGTAGGTTTTGGAGGTTAGCACCTACGAGTTTCGCTGGTAATTCTGGACAGGATCCACATGATTTTATTACTACCTGTGAGGAGATGTTGCATCATTTGGGTTTGTTGGAGACTCACGGGGTTGGTTATACTACCTATAGGTTGGAGGGCCCAGCGAAGTTATGGTGGAGGGACCAGGTTGCTTGTAGACCACCATCGTCACCTCCTTTGACCTGGTCTGAGTTTTATGAGGCCTTTATGGCCAAGTTCCTACCTCAGAGTGATCGTGAGCGTCGCAGGGAGCAGTTTACCCACCTTGTGCAGGGGTCTACGACTATCTCGGAGTATGAGACCCGTTTTCATCAGCTAGCACCGTTCGGAGCTATGATCATTCCTACCGAGGCAGATAGGATTCACAGATTTGTATGGGGTTTGAGGCCAGAGATCAGGCAGCCAGCTGAGATATTGGTTGCCAGTGGTCGGTCATTTCAGGCTATCGTAGACTATGCCCGCACTGTGGAGGACTTACAGCGACATGATCAGGGGTCCAGAGATAACAGGCCTCGACATCAGGGTGTCTATAGTGGTTCCAGATATGGTGGTAGAGGTCCTGTCCAGTGGAGCCGGAGTTATCAGCCACAACAGTACCAGGGCCAGTCCAGTCGACCGGTTCAGGCCTCCCTTCAGACTTTCGGTAGTACCCAGTTCGAGCCGGGTCAGAGCAGCCATCAGGGCTATAGCGGCCAGTCTTCGAGGGGTACAGTTTCTGGGGCATCAGGTCGTGGTGCTCATACGGGATCTACTGGTTCATCTCGACTGAGTAGGCCATCAGGGGCTTGTTTTACTTGTGGTGCGATTGGTCATTTTGCTAGAGATTGCCCTCAGCAGGGTACAGTTCAGTTGGCCGAGCCTTTACAGGCAGTTCAGCCCCCGGCTAGAGGGGGTGGTCGTCAGAGTAGAGGTAGTACTCCGCGCGGCAGAGCAGGTGGTAGGGATAGCGGTCGGGCAGGTGGAGGTCGTCGTCAGTTTTACGCGGTCCCTAGGAGACCAGAGGCAGAGGCCTCAGATGTTGTGATTACAAGTATGATTTCTGTGTGCCATCAGTCTGCTATGGCCTTATTTGATCCTGGATCCACTTGTTCATATGTATCTGCCTACTTTGTACCTTGTTTGGGGTTGGCTAGTGAGCCATTATCTGTTCCTGTTTCTGTTTCGACCCCAGTAGGAGATTCTTTAGTAGTGGATCAGATTGTGAGATCCTGTATGTTATCTGTTGGTTATTCAGAGACTTGGGGTGATTTGATGATTCTTGATATGCTAGATTTTGATGTGATACTGGGCATGGACTGGTTATCCCCTCACCGTGTGGTTTTGGATTGTTATGCCAAGACCATTACCATAGCTGTTCCCGGTGTATCCCCGGTTGTGTGGCAGGGTTCTGTTAGCCATGCACCATCTGGGATCATCTCTTTTCTTCAAGCTAGGAAGCTGATTTCCCGTGGGTGTTTAGCTTATCTAGCATATGTCCTAGATGTTAGTGCTGACCCTACTTCTCCTGAGTCCGTTCCTGTGGTTAGATACTTCCTCGATGTGTTTCCTACCGACCTGCCAGGCCTTCCACCTGAGAGAGATATTGATTTCGCTATTGAGCTAGAGTCGGGCACTAGGCCCATTTCTATTTCTCCTTACCGTATGGCTCCTGCTGAGTTGAGGGAGCTTAAGGAGATGCTCCAGGATCTGTTAGCTAAGGGGTTTATTAGACCTAGTGTGTCACCGTGGGGTGCTCCTGTTCTCTTCGTGAAGAAGAAGGATGGGTCGATGCGCATGTGTATTGATTATCGGCAGCTGAATAGGGTGACAGTGAAGAATAGGTATTCGATGCCGAGGATTGATGATTTGTTTTGACCAGCTTCAGGGTTCAGTCGTGTTTTCGAAGATTGATTTGAGGTCGGCTACCATCAGTTGAGGATTAGGGCGGAGGACATCCCTAAGACAGCATTCAGGACACGTTATGGCCATTATGAGTTCCTGGTGATGTCTTTTGGGTTGACTAATTCCCCCGCAGCCTTTATGAATTTGATGCACAGGGTTCTTGGCCCGTATTTGGACTTATTTGTGATAGTTTTTATAGACGACATCTTGGTATACTAGCGTAGTAGAGATGAGCATGAGCAGCACTTGAGGGTTATACTCCAGACTTTGAGAGATCATCGGCTTTATGCCAAGTTCTCAAAGTGCGAGTTTTGGCTTGAGTCAGTTTCATTCCTAGGGCACGTGGTGTCTAAGGATGGGATTAGGGTTGACCCGGGAAAGATTTCTGCGGTTTGTGATTGGCCTAGACTTACTACTGCTACTGAGGTCCGCAGCTTTATTGGGTTAGCAGGTTACTACAGACGGTTCATTGAGGGATTTTCCTCCATAGCAGCACCCTTGACTATGCTGACTAGGAAGGATGTCCCATTTTAGTGGTCGGATCAGTGTGAGGATAGCTTCCAGAGGCTTAAGGCCTTATTGACTTCAACTCCAGTTTTGACTTTGCCGGTTGAGGGTCAGAGCTTCTCCGTGTATTGTGATGCTTCTGGGGTTGGTCTTGGCTGTGTGTTGATGCAGCAGGGTCGAGTAATAGCATATGCGTCGAGGCAGCTGAAGGTTCACGAGCGCAACTACCACACTCATGACTTAGAGTTGGCGGTGGTAGTTTTCGCACTCAAGATTTGGAGGCATTACCTAAATGGAGTTCACTGTGAGATCTTCACCGATCACCGTAGTCTTCAGTATATCACGAGTCAGCGAGAGTTGAACTCAAGACAGAGGAGATGGGTCGAGTTACTGAAGGACTATGACTTCACTATTTTCTATCATCCGGGCAAGGCAAACGTGGTAGCGGATGCCGTGAGCCAGAAGGCGGTGAGTATGGGTAGCCTAGCTTCTCTTTCAGTTTCAGAGCGACCGTTGGCCTGGGACATCCAGTCCTTGGCTAACCGTCTGGTTAGACTTGACTTGTCGGATCCTAGCAGAGTTCTCGCAAGTGTTGAGGTTCGTTCTACTTTGATTGATCAGATTCAGGGCCGTCAATTTGAGGATCAGCAGTTGTGTGACTTTCGTGATCGGGTTGTTCAGGGTGAGACCAGTCGGGATACTCTAGATTCAGATGGGGTTCTGAGGTTTGATAGTCGCCTTTGTGTTCCGAGGATTAGTGATTTGATTCAGTTGATACTTCATGAGGCACATTGTACTAGATACTCCATTCACCCTGGCACAAAAAAGATGTATAGAGACTTGAGACAGCTTTACTGGTGGAGTGGTATGAAGCGGGATAAATAGCGGAGTTTGTATCTCGGTGCTTGAACTGTCAGCAGGTTAAGTTCGAGCACATGAGACCTGGTGGTTTGATGCAGCGACTTCCCATTCCTGAGTGGAAGTGGGAAGGGATTACTATGGACTTCGTTGTTGGTTTGCCTCGTACTTCTCATGGGTTTGTGTAATGACCCTTCCGGTCATTTCCATGTTTAAGTTTTGAAGTCAAGCAAATCGACAAAAGATATCGTAAGTTCGTTAACAAATTTCCTGAACTTTGAGTCAAATGTCTCGGGGCTTTTCTCCCAATATATAAAGAGTTAGAAGTCCCCCGAGATACCAAATCGAAGGTCTACGAGTCGAGTTTCCAACGCACAAAACCTCACGTCCAACCGATCTCGGAGTAAAGAGTTATGACTGTTTTACCGCGGACTGTCTGGCAGAAAACGGGTTGCGAACCGGGTTGCGAACCGGGTCGGGTTAAACGCGATTTAAGCCTCGACGTCACGTTTTAAAATGCCATTTCAGTTCCGAAACAGTAATAAAACATAAGGGAGGATCCCGAGAGAATTCTTGAGTATCAAAATCGTGCGTTGGCGAGTTACGAGCCTAAACTTGAGAATTTTATTAGCCTCGTGCGGGTATTTGAAAATACGTTATTTAAAAGTTGAATTGGGTAAAAATTATATTATTATTGCCTTTTTTAAATATTTTAAAGGTTTATGGAAAATATTTTTGATACGATATAAGTGTATATGTATTTATTTTATAAGGTTTTTATACTCCGTAATATTTTAACGGAGATAGTAAATTTAGTTATGTTAAAATTTATTATTATAATATAGTAGGTTTTATTGGAAATGATTTTCTATTAATTATGGTATATTTAAAGTATTATATTTATTTTACCATGAATTTACGCAATACCCGAGTTTATACTTAGCGGGGTGAGATTGGTTGCCACCTCCACCTCCACGTGGAAGTGGAGGAGAGAGTGCAACAACCTCTCAATAATGAGGGGCTGCCACATGTCAAGTGGACACCTTAAGTAAGGTGTAGTAAGCATTGGTTAATACTTAGCATAAATATAACTGTAATTGTTACCCATTTGCTGTTCGTTGGCAACCAATTTCTCTACAAACATTTGCACATTCTTAAATATTCATTCACGTGAGAGGTTTTGTTGTGAGAAAAATATATTTGATAAAGTAAATCAATTATCTACGTCAAGTTATTCCATCCCAAATCCGATTCCGATTCCGATTTAGTTTTGGATTTTCTTGGAGTGGTTCGAGCTTGGACATTGTTGTTCTAGCAGCTTGTCGTCGGACGACAGGTAGGTTACGGTTTATTTTCCCTAGACTCCGCATATATAGAATAAAATTGTATTAATGGACATCCTTGGGTTGGTTTATTAGGTTGGTACCACAGACCTCGACCGCTTTATCCATGTCCGCCTACTTTTGTTCCTCCGTTGTTTGTAGTATTTGCCGTTATATTTTATTTACCCTTGTGGTCCTGTGAGGCCTTATTGACTCTGGAACATAGAAGGTGGGAATTTGGGAATGTCCGCGAGTCCCGGGCATAGAATTATCCTTCTAGGCTGGTTATGCTTGCTGAGTAGCTGTGGGCCTGTGCAGGGTCGATAGGTTGATTGTGAGCTGCGGGGCAGCTATTGTGTGTGATCATACCATTTCCATGCATATAAAGAGGTTTTATCCATGTTTTACTGTGGTTTTGGCTTCGGGCCTACTGGCACTGTTTTCTAAACCTTGCATGGCCCGGGGGGCCCGTTTTTGATGGAAATGATTTGGAAATGGTTGATTTCACTTGTGGAGATTTTTGGGCAAGAAAGTAAAATTATGTTTAAAATCATCAGTTTTATGATTATCGCTAGACTCGGCAGGGCCGGGGTGCTAGTTGAGTTTTCTTGTTACTTGAGATGATTTTTAGCCTCGGTCGGACCGAGCACCTGAGATGACTTTTTACTGTTTAGACCCGGCTACGCCCGGGCACCCTTGGAGGGGTTTTTGAGATATTTTCCGACTAATTTTTAGGTCCTGGACAGGGTCTGGGCTGCCATATTCGAGACTGGGTCTCTATCTTGATTCGAGACTGGGTCTCTATCCTTGATACATGTTCTGATATGAGTTTGAGTATGGGGTCTGGGACTCCATGGACCTTTGCTTTCGGCAGGAGCTACGGGCTGCGCTGTGCCGGAAGAGGGGTATACGGGGAGTAGAGGTACTACGGGCAGAGTCCTTCCATGGAACCTACACCTGCTATGGTCCGGATGCGGCGCCGGAGGAGTACATACAGAGATACTATGCACTTTTGAGATCTTCATGATCATATCATTCATGCTCGAAAGGTTCCCACTTCCACCCTTGTTTGCTTTCTGCCTGATTTTTACGCTCCGGTAGTATGGGATGCCGGAGGGTTTGTTTTCACTTGTTTGTGTTCCTCGGTTGTATGGGCGGCCGGGGGACTGTAGGTAGACTTTTGCTTTTTACTTACAGAATTGTTCTCTATTATGGATAAGTATGAGGTTGGTATGATTAGTTGAGTTTGATTCATGTCTCTGAGCATGCTTATTATTACTCTTCCTCTCTTCTTCTTACACTTGAGGTTACCGGTATACCGTCCATTTTGTAAACTTATTTTATATACACTGTTATTGCAAGGACCCCAGGTGCGTTATTTCTTACTTTCACTTGTGCCTTTGGTGTGTATATTCTGCTTGCTAGCCTTACATGTGGTTCTGTTGATTTCCCTCTGGGCTAGTTCCTGTGTACCTTTCGTTGATTTGTGTGACTACTTGCTTCTATTCTGTCTATTACTGCGCTTTTATCTTATATGTGCCCAGTCGGCCTATGATACCTACTGGGTACCTTATGCTTCGCATTTGGTGCTTACCCCTACCCCCTGCATCTTTGGGTGCAGATCCTAGCGTGGGCCATCGCCATTAGATCGTTGTGATTCGTGCTTGGAGATCTGTTGAAGACTACTTCAGGCTGAGGGTGAGCTCTTGGCGATCGGAGCTTAGCTTTAGTTTATCTTTTGTTTCATGTACTCTATTACCATTCAGAGACATCTGTATATATAGTTTTGGTTTATTTGCACTCCATGTATGTAGTTATGCTCTGTACTATGATACCAGGTCTTGGGGTTGAGTTAATTTCCGCATATGTATATGTATATACTCATGTTATCTATTTTATTCGTCTTGTTCCCTTATTTGCTAGATAGTAGCCCATTACTAACCGTTCTGGGCTACGGGGATTGGTTCA